>ONZK01003299.1:21769-60648 GCA_900322385.1 Pharnaceum exiguum
ATTTGGATATAAATAAAATTTGGAAATACACAATTTTTTTAATGGAACCAATGATAAAACATAGACATTAAATGTAAGAGTTGCAAAGAGAGGTATTCATATGAATACCTCACCTTGCAACTTTGCAAAAGTTTATCAAGATTATCCCTACAACTTAGGTTGCAATTCCCTTACAACTCACTAAAGTTGTAGGGATAAACTTGCCCTTAGATTCCGTATGATTAGCATGTAGGAGTGTAGGAAATTGAAGTTCCTAGGAAATGCGCTACATTTGTAGTCTTTGGTTGAATAATTGACATAATAATTTACTTTCGACTTCACATGAAAAGTTGCTCACCTTGGGTTATGTAAATCACACTTCCTATGCACAATTCCCATCAATTTATTCTCCCCTTGTCAACCAAACACCATTTCACACATCACATGAAAGTTTCTCACCTTATGTTTCCTAGATAACTCACGGTTCCTATACAAAGTCCTGTCGATTTCTTCTTCCCTTGACAACCAAACGCCATCAAATAATTCCTATAAAGTTGTAATTGATGGGATATAACACTTCACATATTGACTTACTTCCCACATCTAACCAAACAAGCTTTTACTATTAGACATTTTTTGCACTTGTATCAAAGATGATATAACTTGTGCAGCAACTACCTCTATTCTATGTGTACACTATCAGACAAAATTGAACCATGACTACTATATCTTTTTACTAGCTATACTTGACGAGACTAAATAGTCTCAGTTTTTGTTATCAGTTTATATAGGAAATATTCTAAATTTTTTTTTTTTGAAAAAAGGTAAGAAAGCGAGCCACCCATGGTATCCCATCTCGGGTTTAAGTGTTTAACCATGGATTAATAACCCTAAACATTTGAGAGAACTCCTCCCAAGTCTCAAATGCTCCAGGTGGGTTTCGAACCCTGGTCTCCAGTGTGGAAACAAAGGACAAACCAAGCTACCAAGCTTTTGGTATTCTAAAAGCCAATTAATTCATATGAGAAATATCAAAAAGTACAAATTTCTTAATTTCACAGGGACTCCTCCATCCAAATACGATCACCATCTATTGCAAAAGGTTCCCAAATAAGCCTCTTGTAACCTCACGACTGTTTTTTTTTAATTCTAAAGGGGTTCTGCTTGTTTCAATTCAAAACGTGCATAAACACAAACAGTAAATAGTCACTGATATTTAGGAAGATTATCTGGACATGTTTGGAAGTGAGCTTTTTATGGCAACTAGTTGTTCCTTAGTTGGATTGACAAAAAAGCCAGCTAATAACTTCCGAAATTGTGTTTGGTAAATACATGGTTCGGCTAGCCTTTTCACCCCAACCAGCTGCAAATTAACAAGTTGCCCTCCTCTAATTGGTTCACATCAATTGATCAAATCAGGTAACAAATTCATCTAGTTAAATTTAGATATTCAAAACCAACTACCAACTACAAGCTCCAGCTTGTTGCCAATAGGGCCTATGTATTTTCATTAAAAATTCCCATTATATAGATTTACAAGAGAATAATTCATAAGTGCAACTACTCACTTTAAAATAGTGCGGTACGCTCATCTCAATTAAAAACATTTCAAATCAACTATAAACGAGTCAGGATCCTCTCCATTTGCCAAATAAAAGAAAAGTTACAATTATCTCGTTTTGGTTCGTTGGATTAAGATGGGGGTATTTTTGACTATTAGATTGAGAGAGAGAGAGGGAAAAGGCAAAGAGGAGAGAGATAAATGTCAACAACATATAGCAACGTACATCACCAAAAATATAGCATAATCATTTTATGCAACAACAACAACAACAAATAGCATAATAATTTTATGCATCTATTTTTAAGACAACCCAATTTATAAATGAAAAAAAATCTTACTCTTAACACTACAAGAAGATCAATCCACACCAAATAACTTGTCTCATCAAATCCGTTTTATCATTTTTTTCCAGAAATAAGCTGATCATCTTTGTAGCATAATTATAACTAAATTGAGTATAAAATGGTGAACCGAACGGGCAATATAAAAAAAATTGATTATAGTTCACTTAAGAATGGCTTTTTATTTTGACCACTAAAGTTTTACTACAATAAAATAAAATAAAATAAAATATAAAATTATTAATTTGACAATTATTGCTGAAATTAAGCTCAATCAAAATCTAAACTAAATCGAGTATGTTCCATCAAGAAAAATTAAATCACAAAAATTAGTGTGTATATAACTCATTTCGATTACAAATCATCCGTTTCAACTTTAAATTACCTATCAATTTCCCACAATGGTGCGTGCAGGAAGGAGGAACAATGAAAAAGAACAAAGAACTCGACATAGAAAATCGAATAAAAAATTGTAAAAACAAATATCAATCAATCAAGCAGTGCTGGTGCTAGACTGCTAGGCAGCTAGCTAGTTAAAAATGTGAACAATCAAACATCCACATGTCACTTCCTAACTCGCATCCCTCCTTTTTCTTTTCCATTATTTTATTCAATATTTAATCCCCTTTCACCTCACATCACACACCCTCCTTCCTTCTCCTTCCTCTTCCCCTTTCCCTCCACTCTCTCTCCTCCCCTTCCCAACATTCTCTCTCTCCAAAACCCCCACTTTCATGCCTTAATGGACTCATCAGACGACGATAACTCGACCCTTTTCTCCGGCGACGACTCCCGGAGCTCCACCGACTTGTCCTCCACCAGCAGCGCCAGCTCCGGCGACTTCCCGGCGACGGTAGTAATGTCCACGGTGGGACCCTCCGAAGAGGGGGTGGTTGTGAGAGAGAGGTGTGTGGGGAGGCAAGAGAGGGTGAGTTGGGGGTTAACGTCGGTGATTGGACGGAGGTCGGAGATGGAAGATGCTGTTAAGGTGGTACCTGGGTTTATGTCTAGGATGTGTTGTGGTGGTGTTGGTGGGTGTACGGCTCCTGGGTCTTTGAGCTCGGGTCAAGTCTCTCCGGTTCATTTTTTCGGGGTGTACGATGGTCATGGTGGCTCCGAGGTGGGTACTTTCGTCATTTGTCATTATTCCTCTGTTTCTTTGTTTTGTGTAATAAGGCCGGATGAATTTGTGACTAATAATAAAAGTATTTACTACAGCCATGTAAAAGGTGATCAATGATAATGTGTCGCAAGATCTTGCTGAGTAAATTTACGTAGGGTGTACCTAACGGCTTCTTTAGGGCCATTTTTTCGTTTCTTTAATTAAGTTCAAGAATTATCATTTTCTTATATATTTTCTTTAAATTCAATCCAAAATAAGTGAGGTGATTTTTTTTTGAGGACAAAAGTGAGGTAAAATATATTGAAGTAATTACCAAAAAAAGAGTCACAATTAACAAAATGCATGGACGGTTTTTTTTTCCTATTTAGTTTAATGTTATTATTAGATTTATTTATTTAACTAGTGGAGAATAATATAAAAGAGAAAATTCGATAGATAGCCACGTGGAAATTGGGATTTGGGAAGTACGTATGAGTTTTTAATTTTTTGAGTGTAAGGTTAGAATGCTATGTTGGTTTCATGTCTAGTTGTCTACTTACGTGTCCCCCGAACTAGTTGTCAGTTTATATGGTGTGCTGCCCAACTGCAATCACCCATCAACAGATGTCCAATGTTGTTACGCGTGTAGCTTACGCACCACATAAGGAACATTCTAAGTCAGTGCTGGGATGATAATTTTTCCTTTTATGTTTCAGTTTGCTTATACCCGTTTTTTTGGTCAAGTAGAGTTTTAATTTAATTCAGTTTTCTAGAGGTATTTTTCAGTAAGATTAGTCTAAAGAAGGACCACTAATCTAACCTTGTGGCTTGACTTTTGAGCGTGGGGAGGTACGATAGGTCGAGTTGATTCTGAATGATGATGATTGTGATATGATGGTGATGAGTCATAGAAGCTTGTTAGAAAAACACTGAGTAGTTAAATTGTGGCACTTCCAGCGTATGACAGTGATTGGTGTATGATTACCCGTATAGCCGTATTATTGTACTGTACAAGTTACGCTTTCAACTACAGGTTTTTAGCCTTTTTTAAATTACAGCAGTGATAAATTACTGGAATCGTTAAAACGCCATAAACAAGCTCTTTGTTTTCTTAATCAGGGGTAATGTAATGTTGCGACATCCTGACCCCCGAGTACCCCAATTGAAAGATGATTAGACTCGGTTGTTGTTGTTGTTGTTAAAACGCCATAGCCACTGAAGTATCGAACTCAAGACCTCACATGCGAGGTGGGGGCGGTGCCAATTTTGCTAGCAGCTGTTGCTATAGTGTTTTTCTGCCTAACATCAACTATCATGAATACTCAACCAATTATAGCACGCTTTCATCGATAAGCTTAAGGAGAGCAGTAGTAATCTTTGTGTTTGCTCCTAATAGATGCTTATGAATCTCTAATCTTGTGTGACCCGGTGTCTAGCTGTTGCGTGATCAAGACAAATGCGGTACCTTTATGTATTCGCTCATCGGTCATTACCGGCTTACAGTAGACGATTACTAGGACGGAATACTTAATTATTTCACCATCAGATCTTTTATTATAAAAAGAACGTGATTATGACTAGTATCATTGCAGAAGAATCTGTTTTCTATCTTTGAGTAGAGAAGACTTGATGGCGGTCCCCTAAGCGACACGCGTCGTTGACCTCCAAAGCGATGTCTCTGACTATTGGTTCCCTGGACGTCCATCTGTCTTTCTTGATAGTTTATTGTGTATAGATCCTTTGCTGGTCATTGGCTTTGCCTAGTCCATTGTTGTCTCGTCCCCGGGCATTAACGTGAGTGGCTTGGCGGTAGAGATCTTGTTTGGATGTTGTATATATACATCTTTATTTCATCCAACTCAATGCTTACATTAAGGGAATTGTATTAGTTAGGTTACCAAGTCACCCCACTCCATGCTTGTTTAAATTAGACTTGTGGATGGTGAGGTCATCAGTCGGAGTCATTCTATTTATAATGTAAGCTGTCTATTGTTGGCTAGATTGCAAGAGCCGACCGGGATTTAGTGTATATGTTTACTCAATAGTTTTGTAGTATATGACACGCTTGGCCGCTTTCACAAGTCATTTATCTTACTTTATGTGTAGACATAGATTAGATCATGATTAATATAAACTAAGCCATTAGAATAATCTTTTTGGTTACTTGCTCAACTAATAATTCACATACGTGGCGAATTCTAAGGTGGTCAACAACGATTATTCTATAATCTGATGGATCTGAAGCTGTAATCAGAGAAGTCAGAGAACCATTTTTGGGATTTCTTAATCTTCCAACTGCTGGTCTGTTGCTGGAGTATTATGTCTTTGACCACTGAACAAGCTTGTCTTTTCATGAAAATTGGAATAAGTAGACACTATTGGTTATTTTGAAAAGCCATGTGAATATCTTTAATTTTTGCACTGGTAGGTTGCTAGATTTTGTGCTGAAAGGATGCATGAAGTCATCGCCGAGGAGTGGAACAGGGAGGCAATAGCCGGGTACGAATGGCACAAAAAGTGGGAAGAAGCTTTCTCTAGTGGTTTTAGGAGGGCTGATGATCAGGTTGTTTCAGAAGTTATTGCTTCAGAAATGGTTGGATCTACTGCTGTTGTAGCTGTTGTATCAAGTTGTCAGATTATCATGTCAAACTGTGGAGATTCTAGAGCAGTTCTTTGTAAGAGGACGCAAACCATTCCATTGACTGTTGATCACAAGGTGAGACAAGTTTTTCTTTACAGTTCTATTTTAAGCTGTATGGTTATGTGACTTGATCTTTTGTTCATATGATAAACAAGCCTCCCTTTTCTCCCTGTCTCTTCCTTGATAATCTGTCTCATACTAATAGGATGATTGCGAGTGGATTTTATTTTCCTATTGATGGCCGGTGGTCTTCAATGTGTATCCTGCTTGTATCAAATGTTGATTGTTGAACTTTAAGTTCTCAACGATGACAGCTATCTAAATGACATGCTTCTGTCGTCTACTTTTGCAGCCAGATAGAGCAGATGAATTATCAAGAATTGAAGGAGTTGGCGGTAGAGTTATAAACTGGCACGGTGCTAGGGTGTTTGGAGTGCTTGCAATGTCTCGAGCTATAGGTAATTTCCTAACTAACACTAAGCAGCCGTGCACCCGGTGTATAGGTACACCGGGTGCCACGTCAGCATTTTTTTAAAAAAATAACATGGATGACTAGTAGGTCTTTTTATATGACTAATGACTAGTGCGTAGTTTTATATAACTAATGACTAGTAGATATATGACTAGTGAAATCTTTTATATGACTAATGTCTCCGAACTACCGCCTGTCTTTTAGCCACTCTTTTTTTTTTTAATAAAAAAGTAGTGCCACCTAGGCAGGTGTACCCATACACCTGGTGTAGGCTAGACTAGGAGAACACTAAGTAATGCATTGTTGAAGACAAATACGCTATTTCAAGTATCTGGATAGGTTTGATGTGTCATTACAGTGGCGCTACTCATCTCTCATTTTTCTGTTTTATATCAATCTTGACGAATGAGAGCTGAAAGTAAACAAACTTGGATGATGAAACGAATATTAAAACCTGTCATCAATCGTCTTTGCCCAGAACATAAATATCCTTATACATCTACATTATGTTTGTTTCTCAGAAATTGTCTTTTCCCCTCCAAACAAACACATTAGGTTGTTCTTTGTAGTTTTTCCTGAGCCTTTGTGTTCTGGTCCTTTAATCTGACAACATCCCAAGGTTACCAAAATGTTAGTGGTGTTTTTGATATCTTAGAAGCGAACACTCCCCAACAAACTAGCAGATGTGCATCTAGTGGGCTGAGATGCCTGTTGTGGGATCATATTTTCTTCATTTGTTCTTGCTGGACGGTAGATGTCATAACCTGATTCGTTTTTTTTTCTGGGGTAGTCCCTATTTCTTGTCCTGATTTTTATTATTATTAATTTTTTCCTGCCAAGAATTGATGGACTAAATGACATTGGATGAAGAGAGGGGCAAGGCTATTTAGATACACGGGAGGTGGATAATGCATCAGATTTGTTATTGTGACAAACTTTTTCTGATGAATTTCCGTCCTGTTCTGTTGGCAACATTACCCTTTTCCCTTTGTATCCTTGGTAGTAATGGGCTTTCTATTTATGGGGGTGAACCTTTGCCTGCCTTGATTTTTCTAGCAATGTGCCATACATTTCCACTCTAAGAGCGACAGGCTAGTCACCAGCAGCACAAGACTAAGGTCTAATCTCATGCTTGACGATGGTGAGACACCATTTCTGTTTGATACATGCCCTCAGTCACTTGCCAGTTGCCAATTTCCTTAAACCTAGCTAGAGGAGCCCTCAAATAATACCATTGTGAATCAGTTATATGGACAACTAGGTTCTAATATAGTTGCCAATTTCCTTGAACCTACCTAGAGGAGCCCTCAAATAATACCATTGTGCATCAGTTATATGGATATCTAGGTTCTAATATATGGCCACGGTTTGTCCTTGGAGAATCAAGTGGTTCAAATTTCCTAAGCATTTTTTTGCATAAACTCTCCGATTTAAGATATTGTAGCAAAATTGGATTCTCATAGACTCTCTCATTTGTTACTTCAGGTGATAGGTATATGAGCCCTTACATAATTCCAGTGCCTGAGATAACTTTTATGACCAGAAGTGATGAAGATGAGTGCTTAATTTTGGCAAGTGACGGGCTTTGGGATGTTATGTCAAACGATGAGGTTGGGGAGGTCGCTCGCCGCCTTTTAAGGCGGAGGAGAAGGTCCATGACAGCGGGAGACATTTCTCCAGCACAAGTAGTTGCTGATGCTCTGACCCAGCTTGCGATGGGAAGAAATAGTTCTGACAACATCTCCGTGATTGTTGTTGACCTAAAATCAAGGAAAAGGCATCAAGTAGTGCAATGAATTGGCGGAAATAAATATCAAGTACTTTGATAATTGAACTTCTTGAGTCACATTTGGGCATTTGGCATACCAAAGAAAGCAGGACACAAGCACCAACATATCTTCCTAGACATCGTAGGTAGTGTTCGCGACTAAAATTTTCAGCCTGTACAAAACTCACACTATTGATTGATAGCTTCTAACTATCATATTGTATCACTGCTAAATACTGGATCAACCCTCCTTTTAGTTGGTTTGATCCATTTACAAGTGGAATGAGGACTAAATATGGAAAGCATATTTAGTGCAGCATTTCCTGTCTTGGTTAGAAGTACGAGCACAACAGTGAAACTGAGCTTTGATCATGTAAATATCAGCTGCAGCCACAGCATGTCAAAATTTTAGTTTTAGATTATTCCTTGATCAATATATTATGTTTCTTCTCATCTCTGGTATCCTATTCTGTCTCTGAATGGTCTATACATTGTTTCATTTGACTCTGTTAGCAACCCTTTTATCTGAATTGAGCTACTTTCACCAACACATCATCCATTTTTCTTGAATTGAGATTCATTATTCCACTTGCTAAGCAGCTAATTGCATGAGGTGTTAGCCTTTTTTTCTTCTTAGTTTGAGCATAGATCTCCTAGGGGATGTAGTAATACACTGCTTCATTCTGAACTTATAATTGCCATCATTGCATAATTAAAACTATGTTTGGACGAGTACAAGTGAGAACCTACAAAACCTTATTTTTGTAAGATTACAGTTAATGAAAAGCATTCATAAGAATCCTTTTTGATGCTTAAGTGTGCATTAATGTTTGAATGGCACAAAGGAGCAAAAATTGAACCCTTAAACACTCTAAGATCTCTCTTTTTTTCTACTTGTTTGTATACGTAAGCAAAGCCTAAAACGTCTTTGTACAAGAAAGTATGTTTTCCGTGGTGGTGTACTGCCAATTGCCCACTGTTTTCCTGTGCCTGGTTATGATCCTGGTGTTAGTTCACTTCGTTCGGAAACAACCTCTCTGTTTTCTTAAACAGGGATAAGGTTGCGTAAATCCTGACCCGAGTACCCCCATTAATTGGGGATTTACACTCGATTGTTGTTGTTGTTGTTGTTGTTGTTGTTGTTGTTGTTGTTGTTAGTTCACTTCGTTGACTGGAATTACGTAAAATCTGGTCTGATACGCTTAAAGGCGAGAAACGCCAGATGACTTAACTCTGTATGAGAAGGCCCAGCTGGGCCAGAATGGATTTTGGGCAAAAAATCGCGAGATTTCCTCATAATATCCTTAAAGAACAGAAAATCATCACTGATTCGGGTTGTCTCTTTTTGTCCAAAGAGCTAATCAGATACGAAAACCTGATATTGGTGAATCGATTAAATGCAGGTTACTGGTCATAGTTCCTCTAAACAGCTATAAATACCCCCTCCTGGCCCTTTTAATACACAATCTATCCTTCAAGGTCATCTTCCTTCTGTATCCGTTAGCTTTCCATAGGTGTCAGCTGTAAGGCCCTAAGTCACAAGGATGGACGTAGGCAAACTGCGTATACAGATTGCTCAGATGAGAAGATCTTTGTTAGAAGAGGTATACTTCTTGCTTCAATCTCGTTAAAGTAGTATTTGAAGTATATTTTCTGCAAAATCTAACTCTGCATTCGCTCGTAATAGATAGAAACTATATGTTTGCATAACATGAAAGTGTTTTAATATCTGGTGTTACTTATGAATCCATGTCCAGTGATATGTGAGTAAATCTATTGATGAGTTTAGATTAAATCGTGTATGTCAGACGTGTTAATTGTGAAATTAAACAAAGTATTTTGTTGCCATCTATGAGCGTCTGATCTGTTGAACCTTTTAAGAGATGCTGTGAAATATGGTCTGCATCCAAAGTAAACGTTACGGAACCTTGGTGGTTGGGTTGATTTTGTCTGTCGCTTGCCTTTGTCTTTCACTTCTCTCGTGTCCATTTCTTCTCGCCTTCATCTCAAGTCCTCGCTCGTTTTGGGAGTTTTCAGTACTCTTGATCGAATTAAAACTACTGTCTCAAGTTCCAACATCAATAATTCTATTCACCAGAATGTGGCTTACACTGTTACTGAAGTTCAGATATCTTAGTGACTAATTCATGGTAAAATTAACCAAACTATTTATGTGTCAGTTTAGAAGCCATGATCTATTAGTTCATGAAGGTGAATTCACTCGCTTTCCTCCTGTAGCTAGTTTTAATGAAGGGGGAACTTAGAAGATTTGCTCTATCTTTGTGTTTAACTTTTCCTTTAAAAAGTTTCTCATCAAACAATTTTATTGATAACCATGAACTTTTTATGTCACATGCAGGGTGTTCTTAACAACCAGTTTCGAGAGGTGGAGATGATAGAGGATCATGAGCCACATTTCATTGAAAACCTCATTTTTCAATACATAACCCAGTCAACCCTGTTTCTGGACGAGCTGGAGGAGACCTTGTGAGTATCTACTCTTCAACCCCCCCCCCTTCTCTACTGACCACAAAAGTACTCTTTCAAAGAATTTAAGAAAATAAAAACCTGAATTGGGAAAGAAATCGTAAAATACTTCCAGTTTTTCTTATTGTGAATATGTATATTTCATTGCAGAAAGAGCAAACCGCTGGATCTGGTAAACACTGAGCGTTTAATAATGAAGCTGAAAGGAGGGAGTGCTAGGCAAGTGTCCTATTATAAATTATGTCGTTTTCGTTTGTCTATGTACTATGAACCGTAACTGTCATAGTTCAGTTAGTAGATAAATTTTGCTGTCACTAGAGATATAATCAAGTTCAAATCTATGCAGCATTGGAGCAGGAAAGTTTAATGCTGTTGTGAATGAAATATTGGCTGTGTTCAGAAGCCAACAAACTGAGAGGTCACTGTTTTACTTGCATGAATTTTTTAAATTTTATTTATGTCCCTTTAATTTTCAGTTGTTTGTTAGTTTGATGCATTCCCTAAACAGAGTCGCATAAATCCCTCACAGGTTAGATGCTACCTACATCAAGGTTAGGGCTGGACACGCCCTGATGAGGAGGCAGCTTGGACCTTATGCTGAGGTTACTGTCTCCTTATTTTTATTCCTTTTTCTTCCCCCATGAAAGTTAGAATTACATTTGCTTACTGTTTTTGGCTTTCGTTTTTCAGCTCCTGCGCCAGCTGAGAATGCAAGTTACACCAGATGAAACCTCTGACAACCGTGACGATGATGTGGAAAGCACTGACAGCAATGAAGTTGATGATGAATAAGCAAATCTATCAAGATACAATACCTAATTAGTAATAATAATGAATAAAGTTTGTTTGTTATGTTGAGGACTTGAGGTTACAAACTTGGATTTTCAGTCTATGTTAAGTACTGTCGTTCTTTCTTTTGTGGTGGCATGTCAAATTGTTATGCATGGTCCTATGGGCTATGAATGAATTTGTAAGGCCTTTATGTATTCAATATAGTATTGTAGTTTTATATGTCTGTTCCTTAAATTCGTTTTGAACTCTGTAATTACTATGTGACTAACTGTAATCTAAAGGATGCTTCATCCATTCCGTGTAACGACTGCAAAAAGGACATGCCAGCATCTGGAAGTGTTCAAACACGGTAGAGTTCTGCAGAAATTTGAGGGGAACCATGGCAAAATGGCTGAATGGAGGAGCAAGCTCTGTATTCAATTGGAAGAGGAAGAGGAAGAGGAAGCCAGATTCAACAAGAACTAGTTGACAAAAAAAACAAAAAAAAAAGGTCCGCAAGCTGAATGGAGGAGCAGCTCTGCCGGTCTGCGCGTGCGGTGTCTCAGCCACTATTCGCAAATGTCGAAGGCATAAGAACTACTAGTCCACTTAATAGACCACTTCGTACGAAGAATTTACCTTGACATTGTAATTATAGTATGTACTATATATGTAGTCTTGACTTTCAAATTGAGTTGTTCTGATTTTCAATTATACATGATAAATATGGTTTATGTGAGTTTGGACCTGCTATGAGCTTGTAAATGGTCATAAGGGTAGCTAGCCCAATATAACTCAAAAGCTTAGAGTTAGGAGTGATAAACTAGCTCACACTTATAAATCATTCACTTTCCTTGTACTTCACCTATGTGGAATACTTTCTCTTTCTCAGCAACATCACATAGCTAGGTTACCAACACTCAAAAAAGTTGTTGAATCCTCTCCACTTTGTTTATACCAACACTCAGAGACCAGATTCCCGCAACCAGCTAACTTTTTTACGTTCACAATCACCAAATCACCATGCCTCGTGATGTTTAAGTTATGTAGAATCACTTCTCAGATGTGAGTCCGTGTCCTAATTGAAGCATGCCAAGTGTTTATGTAGCAAATCTTGATTATCAATCGTGATTCTTACCAACAAGTGGTTACTCTAGGCACTTTTATCCCCTAAACAAGGGGGCTTTAACAACAGAATCCAGTTACACGAGGCTATAACTAGTTTAGCATACAATACATGATTCTAATATACATGCAATTTGGAGGACATCTCACTTGTATAAATGTGTAAAAACAGTATAAAAAGTTATCTCTATATCATCTTTTAATTGATTCATTCATCTATCAAGTCAAGGTCTGTAGGCTTGCCAGGTTGAAAAAAGCTCCCCTCTTGTGCTTTAGCTGCGCATACGTACCACGTTCCACCACCTTGCCATCTTCGACGAAGGCAATTGAGTCGAGGGTCTTGATGGTGTTGAGCCGGTGAGCTACCACAATGGTGGTTCGATCCACCATGACGCGGTCTAGAGCCTCTTGGACCAACCTCTCTGACTGCAAGTCTAGCGCACTAGTAGCCTCATCTAATAACAAAATTTTTGGGTTCCTTAATATGGCTCGTGCTATTGCGATCCTTTGCTTTTGTCCTCCTGATAATTGTACTCCTCGCTCTCCACATTCCGTATCATACCCATCTTTCAGAGATCTGTCAGCATAAGGTAGTTTTTTATATAGCAAAGTCATTGTATAACCTTGGTTGGCAGCAACTTTTGAAGCATAGATTAAGGTAAAATGCATGTATGTAGTGAAATTTGAGTTAATCTGAGAAAAGCTACTTACGAAATGAAGTCATGAGCGTTGGCAGCCCTTGCAGCCTCAACCACTTCACTTTCAGAGGCATCAACTTTCCCTAGCACGATATTGTCGCGGATGGTACCCATGTAGATGACGGGGTCCTGGCTAACAAGAGCCATATGCTTCCTATACCACACCACATCAAGGTCTCTTATGTCAACACCATCCACCTTAACTGCCCCTCTATCAGCATCGTAGAACCGTTGGATTAAGGCTATCACTGTTGACTTGCCACACCCACTCTTTCCTACTAGTCCTACACTTGTACCTGGCTTCACTTCCAAGCTGAATTGACGCAGGATTGGGCTATCAGGTCGGGTTGGGTATGCAAAATCCACCCTCCTCAATTCTATCCTCCCTGTTATGGTTTGTAGTTTTGTCCCGGATGATTTGCCACTGTCCTGCATTGTACAAATGTACAACATTGATAAGTGACTAGATCAAAAGCTAGCTTAAGAAAACCATTTAGGTAATCAAGCTAAGGAATATGAGTATGAATTTATAACAGAAAATTACCTGAGATGAGTATGAACTAATTTGAGAATGGCGATCAAGGATATTGAAGACCGAGGCCACAGCAGCCGAGCCCTTAGCTAGGTCTGAAGTCATGCTCCCAGCTTCAGCAATAACCTTGCCTGTACTAACCAACACAAAGAAAGTCTTAAACACATCCCCGGCAGAGATCTCTTTGTGCTGCACCAATTTCCCTCCAAACCAAAAATCCAATGCCCAACACATAAATGTTAGGCCTTGAGCAGAACCCATGCCAATACCAGCCATCCACGACCTCTTTTTCCCTTCTTTTCGCGGCTCATTTTGTGCATCGTCAAATAACTCCAAGACTTTGCCTACGCACCCGTACGAAGTCACTATCCTATGGTTATAAACTGCCTCAACCGCAATTTGGGTGCTGTGATTCTGTGCCTTAACGAAGTTGTTGTTTATGCTAGACAGAAGTACTTTTCTCGTGTAGAAACAAAGGATGGTTAAGGGTTGAACCGCGATCATTACAAGTGCAAGCTTCCAAGCAGTGACTAAACCCATGACCATGGCAATGGTCACAGCCGAAATGGTTTGAACAAAGAGGGAGACTCTATCTGCTACTAAGGATTTTACCATTGTGGCCTCGTTGCTTAGCCTAGAGCAAAGTGCTCCACTAGAATTCTCTTCCTCATCGAACCAGGCAGCCTCAAAAGAGAGTATTTTCTCAAGCATCTTAAGGCGTATTCTCTTGGTGAGACGTTCACCCATGTATGCAAAGCTCGAGTGTTGGAGAAGGTTGAGTACAAGGGAAAAGATAGAAAGAGATGAGAAAACAAGTGTATATCTTCTGATTCTAGATTGCATTTCTTCATGGTTAGTCAGGAAAAATGCCGAAATCATGCCTCCTATAGTTAAAGCGTAGGTGGGCTGTATGGCTCCGAAGGCCATAGCTGAAAGACTTCCAATAAACCCTTGCTTCCACTCAGGGGAGTTCAGAGCAAGAAGGCGGGAGAATGAAGGCGGAGGATGCGACAAAATTGGTTGAGGTTTACCGGTATTGGGCAATGGTGTGGGAAATACTGCAGGACTTCTAGCGCTTAGTCTACCGGCACTTCTTGGGACCGATGCAGTAGCACTTGGTTCGAAATTAGAGTCTGCATCAAGGGAGCTAAATTGTTTTTGCATTTTGGCTAGTCTTGCATAGTGTCCGTTGGATATGTCAATGAGGTCCTTGTGTGAACCTTTCTCCACAATTTGACCATTGTTGATGACTGCAATCACATCAGCATTCTTAACTGTTGAGAGCTTGTGCGCGACCACCTAATCATTGTTAATAGTTAACTAGTTAATTACTTGCAGTGACCTGAATGAATTCTTAAAATCGTGGAACAATATAATGAAACATTAACTAGGGTACCTAATAAATTGAATTGGATCACATATCAGCTCTAAAGAGTAACAGAAACTGGAGACATCAGGAAATGAAAGATTGAAAATGAAGAATACCAGAGTAGTTCTCCCAAGAGATGCTTGATCAAGGGCATGTTGTACTAGAGTTTCTGATTCAGAATCTAGTGCACTAGTAGCTTCGTCTAGGAGGAGAACAACAGGATTCTTGATAATTGCTCTAGCAATCGCAATTCTTTGTTTCTGACCACCTGATAGAAGCGCTCCTCGTTCACCAATCTATCACACATGCTGCAGGTCAGTGGCAGTTCTTGAAAATCTGCTAGAACAAACAGCTAGTAAACTTTGACTCATACCTTGGTTTCATACCCTTCAGGAAGCTGTCTTATAAAGTTGTGAGCATTTGCAGCTTGCGCAGCGCTCACAACTTCATCCATGGTAGCATTAAGCTTACCAAACATGATGTTCTCCTTGATTGATGTACCAAATAAGGCATGGTCTTGGCTCACTAGCCCCATTTGCCCCCTAATCCATTTTAGCTTCAACCTATTGGTAAAGATATTTGTCAACATCTTGGATTTATTAAATTCATAAGTATGAAATTAAATTGAGTATCTTTACTAGCTCAAACCTTCTTATATCAATGCCATCAATCCTGACAACCCCCTCATTTGCGTCATAGAACCTCTGAAGTAGTGCAACAGCGGTCGATTTCCCACTTCCACTGTGTCCTACAAGAGCCACGGTTTTTCCTGCTTCAATGTTTAAGTCAAAGTCTTTAAGAATAATGGTCTCAGGTCGAGACGGGTATGTGAACTTCACATGCTCAAATTGTATGGCACCGGATATGTTATCTAGAGAAAGGCCTTTCTCGTCTTCACCATCTATTTGAGGGGTTCGGTCTATCCTGTTAAATATTCTTGAAGCCGCTACAGAAGCTTCTGTGAAGTGCTTCATTTCTGGTAGGGCACTTCCAAGTGATCTGTTTAATGCAAGTATTATGCCAAACATCAAACACCATTACACTAAAAGTTCCTGTTATTCATTGAGCGATTCAAAGATAAGGCACAATTATGCCAAAATATATGAAAAGTAGTTCAGTTCCCGGTATGCAGATTCAAGTGGACTTAATAGTAAGTAGTTCAATAGTTCAGCAGATCAATTTGAAGTGTGGAATTCAATCAACAACGACTCAGTCCAATCCCATCTCAGCTGGGGTACTGAGTGAATCTGATGTACGCAACCTTACCCCGAAAAATTGGAAGACTTGTGGAATTCAATCGAATCAGCAAATTAAAGAAGTAAAGCAGATTGAGCATACAATCATCATAAATTTTGGAAAGCGTGAATGCGTGACATATAAATATTGCTCTTAGTCTCTTACTAGTTAACTTTCTTAGTTTCTTCATTATCTTGTATAAAGCTATCATCTTTAACTTTTACTCGTCCACTTTGAAGCAATTTCTATGGTCAAGTTCCACCTAGACTGTAATTAGTCTCTAGTGAAGTTAAACCTATCACTTTCTACATCAAACTTATGCAGTCATTATTAATACGAATGAAAGAAAACATTCACTTATATACTAATCTCAAACTCATATACGAATATACGATGCACAAATAGTAAAGATATGAATAGTACTTCGGTCAGTGGTGTTCTACTTACAGTCCTCCCAATATAAATGTAATGCTTGAGGCATAAATGTCCCCTCCAGTTTCTCCGTGGTACATTACCAATTGACTTCCATACCATGCAAGGAATGCCCATATAGCAAACGCAAGCCCGGTGCTTCCAACAGCCAGACCTTTGGCTACTCCTTGCCTTAGTCCGAGCTTCATAGTTCGGTCTAAAATGAGAGAGTACTTCTCAAGTATTGTCTTCTCAGCGGTGAATGAATAGACGGTTTTGATGGAGCTTAAGGCTTCTCCTACGATGCGGTTGGCTGTGCTATATTCTTTATATGATTTCTTCGACAAGAACATAAGGTACTTCCCATATATTATTCCTGGAATTATCAGGACTATGACAGTGGGTAAAGCCACTACGGATAGTCTCCAGGAGAAGTAAGCGGAGAATGCGATTCCAGAGATAAATGATGATGAGTGCATTAAAAATATCGGCACCTGAAAACATATATAACCATCAGGACATTCAGGGCGACCAGTACGTCGTTTGATGATGAATAATGTCAATTCTGGCTTGAAATAGACACACTAGCAGACGGATCCTAAGACCATGAATCCATGATCAAAAGGCAGCAATTACAACAACAACAGAGTGTAAATCCTCATCAAAAGGCAGCAATTGAAGTTAGTTAATTATTGATGTTCTAGTTAATAGTGATTGTTAAACATCTGAAGGATCGCCAAATCAAAAACAATTACAAGCCACTAAGAAAACAACTAAACAAGTAAAGGCACTTGGGCAGCGCACATTGAATCATTGATGGAGTAGATATTGCCTTACCGACATACAATCGTACTGAACTACTATCTGCTAGCTCATAGCTTAGACCAACCATTCATTAATATTATCATGTCACGAAACAGTAACCTTTTTCTCTAGCATAATCGCACATAAAACCATAGGATTTGTACTTTGTACATTGTAGTGCTGTTAGACCAAACAAATACTATATCAAGGCCAAAGTTGCTAATAACGTAACGAGGCAAATTAGCTGCTAATATAGGTCTTATAGAATGTGACCACCAAAACTCAACTATTTGTCTATTCGTTGGTTGAAATAAACACAAAATGACAAGAGGGCGGCTAAAGCAAGCATGCACCGATGCACGTACATCAGAAAGTAATTAGGCAACGCAATTAGCTAGCATAAGAAAACATAGGCTATTAATATGTTATGTACAAATGCATACCTTCTCGCTTAAGACTTCTTGGATGAGAGAGGTATCCTTAGATATACTATTAACGACCTCTGAAGTTGAAGCCTCTTGTGAATCAAAGAAGCCAACCTCCTGCCTTAGCACAGCTGCCAGATACTTGTACCTTATCTTCAGTACTTGTCTCTCACTAGTTTTACTCCAACAGTACCCCTCTGAAAGTGAAGCGAGCATTTCATAAATTAATAAAAATAATAATAGTAATAACAATAATAATGGAATAAATGTTGGGAATCAACTTTTTATTAATTTGCAGTTTTAATCTCATATATCCGCCCAATGCATTTAGGTCGAAGCTAGTGAAAATACATTGTGGGTGCAATATTCAATGTACATCTAGGGTGTACGTGTACCATATAATTTGCAATATTCGCTAAGAATCTCTTAAATTAGGCTAAGGTGAGGTGAGATAAGTTTGTGAGGATCCAACTCAAAATCAATTGGCAATGAGTGGATAGGACCCATTTACTTATATAAACCTCAACGCTACTACAAATGAGGCACCACAATATTCCAACAGAATCATGAATTTTTATGCAGTATTTAAGTTTACCTACTAATGAGCTCCAAACTTAGGATATTTATATATACATGTCACAGCTAGCTAGGTGTTGACGATAATAACAAAAAATAAATTAACATGTGCATAAACAAAAATGATTTACCCATGAAAGCTACCACCATCACTGATAGTCCCAAGTAGACAAAGTATAAGCTACACTGTCATGACAAAAGAGGGAAAAGAAAATGGAATCAGGAATCTTGTTAGCAATAATTGCTGCAGCAATACGAATAAGTAGCAAATTATATTCAGAATTTCAACTTAATTCGTCCAAACATACCGTACGAGGACATAAATCAAGAACGTTAAAAGATATACTTGGGGAATATTTGAAAGCATATACTACCTCCTTTCGTAATGAGCATTTCAGGTACAAAAATAACACACATTAATTTCTCGTTAAAAAATTTGCTTACATTAGATAAACAAACTTTAACATTAAAATTAATCAAACAACAAATGACTACTAAAATCCAACCATGCATATTTTCTCTATCATATTGGCCATATTTACATATTTTATTAAGGATATGATTTGTTCAATTTAAATGATACGGTTTAAAAGAACTAAGAAGAGCTTAACTAGTTGTTTATAATTACTTATCGTGAATACATTCATTCCCTTCCTTGTAAGTTTTCTATGTGATATAAAGATGATCCGACAATTTTTTTTTGAGACATTATGTTGGATAATTGTTGTTTTTAGAGCACTTCATTGATCGAGACGGAGGATCACTAACCTTTTCAACCTCGGACATGAAATTGTTATTGTTAATATTATGGTTCTGGCCAAAGCCTAGGCTGTTCATGATTCGGCTGGCGAAGAGTAGGAGGCAATTGGTAGACATTCCATCACCTATGGCTCCAAGTGCACCAAAAAGCATTAGAAGAATATCAATCCAATCAGCATATCTAAAGATCATCGTTATGGATTTTCCATCTCTTTTCCCTTTTTGCGCTTTCTTTTCAACATCCTTCTTCAGACTACCCATGTCCGCCAGCTAGTTAGCTAGCTTATAGAAGATGCGAGAAAGCTAATGGTATGAAGTTGCAATGAAAAATTGGGGCCCCCCAGCAAGGAGAAGGAGACGACTTGAGGAGGGAGGGGGGTTGAGGGTTAGCAACTAAGCATTGAGTTTTTCAACAAAGGGCATACATGCACTATATATACAAGCTAAGTGTTCAAGTGATAGTGTAGAGAATGTACATGAGTATTCAATGAAAGCAACCTTCTAATTCAAAAATAGCTACATGATCATTATTATGTGGGGTTGTCGTTTGTAGGTATATTGATTAACACAGCTATGTATAAGACAACTAAATATCATGACAAAATATAAGATAGAAAGAGACTTATTTAAAACCATAGTATACGAGTTTGTTCTTTGATCTATAGTGCTATGGAATTATGGGTGCTTGTATAATAAGCTCTACTACTTTGCTTTTGTTGGCTGTGGACACTGGACTTTTTTTAAAAAAAAATGTCATTAGGTCACGTAGACTAATCAATAAAGTAGAATTTAAACAAATTCCTACATGCTTGATCAACAATTCAACATCCCTAATTGCGAAGTATGTTTTTGTCAATTGAATCACTAGGGCAGTCAAAATGGCTACCAGGAGGGTGAAATTCAAAACCGAAATCTATTTATCCTCGATCATGGAATTAAGATATATTATATTATTAACATGAATTCTAGATGCAACGTGTTATTCCTCAAAAAAGCTGATCATACATACCAGTTGCGAATTAGCCCAATTGCAGTTGAACCTGTTCATCTTTCAATTAAATTAATGCTTAAGGCTACATAATTGGGGTTACTTTGCTCAGATGTCGTTTATTGCCTCTCACTCTAGTTATCAATCATATTACCCGTTTAAGTATTATTATTTCGAATTGTGAGTACAGGCTTTTTGGTTTCTTTGTCTTGTGTTAATCTTTCTCGATTTCTTTTGGCTCTATTTTCAATTCTTAACCTTTTTATTCCTTTATTTGGAAACTTCATAGAAATCCACATATATGATTTATCTCACTAAAGGAGCAAAATTCAATAATGGAATACACTAGAGCTCCATTTGGTTAGCTAATTGAAGTGCTATGAAGGCTCTTTTTTGTATGAGCAAATTAAAATGTAATAGATATATGGTATTTTTTTTCACAGAAAATGTAAAATTATAAAGTTAGCTCTTTACCCTTTTATACTCGGATCTGCATGAAATAATACTACTACTACAAAACTATCACACATTGTTGGGTATATTTGGTTTTACAATGAAACCCCTAGAGACCCAAGTGTGGTTGTCTCCCTCTCTATACATATTGGGCTGCAACTGCAAGTGTGTACGTGGCGTAAGTCTAAATATGGATATATATCAGAGCGGATCGGTTCTGTTCTCGTAGAATTTAGACCTTGGATATCTTTTGTCCAATATTTTTTAAAGAAAGGACCTTGGCTATCTGGTCAAGAAACTGAGAAACCGATTGAATTTTATTGAAGCTTAAGACAAAAACCCCAAAATAAATAGTTATATAACACTAATAGGGTAATTACAGTATATAGTTACCGAAAGATCGAGTTGTACTACTCATACACCTTCCAATCGTTTAAGATGAGTGAACGACGAGCTTCCCCTCTAGCCCTCCAAAATCCAAATTCATTACATAAAAGTACATTTTATTGGATGAAGAAAGTGTTTTGGTTACACCAAATTGAGTGGATTGAGCATCATTATGGTCGTTCAATACAGTAAAGCTAGTTAATTATTGCAATATGTTTAAACTAAATAATGCTTTTTAATTGCATGAAGCTCCACTAATCCTGCTTTTATAAGTTAGAGCCGGCAAGCCAATATTCTTTAGCTCTCTGAAAGTACAAAACAATGTTAATCATCTTTATTTCAGCCATGGACGGTGATATAGAAAAGATTATCTGATCATCTATTTACTGTATTACTTATGAACGCATGAGTCTCGTGCTTTTAGGCCTTTCTTCTATAAATTGGCAAGTTACTCTTGTGGTGTATACCACGCACCACGGCACCATGTTCTATCTCTAAGATTTATTATGAAAATAAGCTTGGATTCAATAAATTACATGGTTGCCCAATCCTCTCCTCTTCGGAAACACTTATTTAAACGAAGAACATAACAATCCGTTATTTAATTGCCTGCCGATGGAAATATTCTTGCTAGTACATGTTAGCCTTTGATCAGAAAGGTGCACAGCTTTTAGGGCAGTCTCTGATTAAGAACACAATTAACTAATGTGTTATTTGCGTTTTTCATATCTTAGCTCATAGGTGAATAGGTGAATGTAGTTTATGCTTTTTTAAAAAAAAATGTATATAATACAGATGCTTAACTAAACTACATTACTATCATGCGCGCGATAATCATACTCAAAGAACATAAAATAGTTTGACAAAACTTGACAATATCATAGTTTATAGAGGTTTTTGCTCAAAGCTTCTTTACGAAGTACTCGGTACTCTCTCCATTCTAAAATAATCTTAACAGTTACTATTCACATAAAACTTTAGCTACTTAAGGTTGGAATCTCTCCAAATAAGCAAGATAAAGTATGGATCACTCAAGCTTTCTCTAGAAGGCTCTAAATAATAAGTGTAAACAATATTTTGGAAGAGTACATACGTATTTTATTCAAGTATCCAACTTATATATCTCCCAAGTATATTAAATATAGTATTAGTAAGGCTCCTTTGTCAGAATGTAATTTCATTTCTCTAATTTTCGGTTTAGATTGTGATTTCTTGATCTTTATTAATACAGTTCAGTTTTTTTACAGTTCAGTACAATTCAATATATTCAAATATTTTCCGGCTATAATTATAATTTTAACTGCATTCAATTTAATTTTCAGTTTTTTTTTTTCAGTTCATGAATTCAATTTCAAATTAGCACCTTAAATACTAAATAATGTGTAAGATAACAGTTCTAAGCCCATTTGAGTAGTGTCTCGCAATGGAGTACCCTATATTGCATAAACACTTCTCCTAGGTGTAGTGTTCGGCACGTGACAAAATAATAAAATTGTAAAATTACACTAATTTTGGAGTTGTAACCCCAAATACGTGTGCGACACGGTGCCCGAGTGAAGTGTCCGTGCTACTAGGGAGTACCTATTTATGTGCCACTTAGGTCCTGTTTGGCGGACAATGTGCTATCTCTTGTGTTAGCATATCTTGTCTTTTTTTTTTGTCACATCAATCTGCTATATTAAATCGGTTGTTTGCTACTTTTGTCCTTTTCTTTTTTCCATCAATCGGCTAACTGATATCTTCTTCTACTATTGATTTCTGAAACTGGGCCTTAATCTCAACATTTTATGTTTTGTAATTTAATACGAGTATAAAAAGCATTGCGTGGACAAAATATGAACGGTTATCTTTCTGATGTGTCTGAGTATTTATCAATCCGTTTGATCTACGTCTAAGTTAGAAAACAAGCCGTGAGTAGCTTAACAATCGATTAACAATCTACTTAGCCTCACGGTGTGTGTGTGGAGGTATAATTGATCATATTGAATCATTGAATTGAAAGCAGCAACTCTTGGATCCAGGATGAATACCGGTTTATTGATTGTTGAATGTATCCTCTGCTATCTAATGTGTACTAACATATTTAGGATCTTTGTTTTACTCAATACTTTTGCAAGACCACTTGATTAGCTAGTGATCTATAGTTTGATACATACTGAACAATTAGAATAATGGTAAAAATTGATTGAAGTATCTTTTAAACACACTCTTTAGTGTCACTCGGTACATTGCATCTAATAAAGTTCCAAACTATTAGCAATAGGGATCTAGGAGGATAATCTAATAACAATTTTCCCGACAGTAAACTGGAAAAATGAAGGAAAAAGGATGAAAAGTGGCAAGTGTGGCCATGCAATGCTATTAGAGGCTTCGAGCATGAATATAGTAATGCTAGTGGTCATCGTAATTCAAAAGCCCACATGCCTAAATCAAAAAACAAAATCTAATGGTGAGACAATCAAACAAGTTGTTTTTTTAAAGATTGGAGCTGCTAGTAGTGTTGTTTCTAAAACCATTTTATAAGGAGATGAGACCAAAAAGTGAGAACCAATTCAGAAGATTGACAGTGGAGATAAGCGTCACCATAGTCCAATTGCATGCTTAGCGATCTCCCAACTTTCACATAGCACTGTCCGGTGTCTTGGCTCAAATACGAGTATATGACTAAGGAATTTGTCGTGGGTCGAGCATTGATTGTGGTAGTTGTCCCTACTTTCCAATTTTGGTCATGGAAGTTGTTAACCCTAGGATCTTTTTTGATGAACAGCCCTCGGATCTATCAAAGAGGTACTATAACTCGTGTGCATGACATTATATTAGGGTAGTTGGTCGTCCACTCGTCCGTATCAGACCGTATGTCAGTTATAACTTATGAGCATATGACTACTAATCTGTCTTAGGTACACCCGGTGTAGTTGGTTGTCCACTCGCCCACTCCCTTTTCTCCCTGGTCTCTTGATTATCTATCGTCCACTCGTCCGTATCAAATTAAAGGTCTTATATTGGCCTCTAATTCTTAGGTAAACGAGGTGTACGTGTACATCCAGTGTACCAAACACTTGTTGTATCTGCAACACACGCCATGTAGATAGATATTCAATATTACAAAATAAACGAAAATTTAGTCACAAGTTGAGGTTTCCCCCCGATCAACTAGTCTAGACTGAAAGGTAGGAGAAGTATAGAAACAAAATCCTCAATTCCTCATAGTAGTCACACTTGGTACAGAACATTAAGGAACTCACTGTAAAATAAGCAGTTCGATAACTAAAACAGCAATTGAGAATCAACGTAGGGATAGTATATAACCATCTTTATCAATGACCGAACTTGTCTTCTAAAACTCGTCTAATTTTTCTCAGCAGAAACTGTTTGGTTAAATAAGCGAGCCTGGATACTACCACTCCCAACAATTTGCCAATCCTATGGTTGGGATAGTGGGATCTGAGGCTGGGAAGTAGTACAACACATGCTTGCCTGTACAAGTGAAAGCATCACCATACTGCCGACATGCAAATATGCAATCCCTTTCTCTTTTTCCCCCAACTTGACAATACAACCAGCCCACATTTACCACAAAAACACACACTCACGGAACAATAACAGTCATTCTGCTCACCCCAACTAGTTGTAACTCACTCGTCACTACTTGGTAGTATACTGTGAAATTTTCAATGGCGGTAAACTCGGAAATATGTAACTAAGCAGGACTCCTCTAGAAGATGTTGTCCAAGAAGTAGAGTTTCAAGCCCGAAAGACTGCTACTGCCGCCACCTTTACGAGATAAACCAAATTTTCCAGCATATAAACGCTTTTTCCTCCTGCATCTGGTAAGCCTTTGGCAGCAAGGGTTTGATCAAGAATCTGCTGATCTTCCACTATTGAGAAAACTGAAGACCTGCCTCAGGTTCCCTCTGGATGGCCTAGCATTTGTGCAAAATTTACATATGAAAACTAATCGTCTACGCATCTCCCGTTTAGTAATTTCGGTCTCTTGGAAGGACTTCCCATTGTTAAAGGATCCTGTGGTTATTAGATTACAAGAGCTTAACAACGATGCACAAGGAATTCCAATAACTGCGAGAAGCTAACACTAAACAGGACAATCTACATCTTAGTAATAATAGAGGGATAGAAATTTGGAAGTGTGAAAGTTCATAACTTAGTAACATGAAGCCTTCATGGACAAGAAGATCCAGAATATACCTTCTTCATCATACAATGAAATTAAGATTGCTAGGCAGACACAAACACTGATGTCTTCTCCTGAAAAGTAGACAAGGAAGATAGAATCAAAATTCTAAATATTTCACTTCTCTCCCAACAAATGCAAACTTAAATCAGGTTATGTGGTGCAGCTTTTTTCTGGGCAATCAATCTCATGCTAATCCCTTCATTAACATTGATTGTTGGGTTCATGAATCATGACTACTTAAATCCTCCATAAACGCTATAAGGATACCTCTTATCCTTCGTGTGGTGTTACTTATTTCCTTGCTTCAGTTTGGGCAGTTTGACTTCATCAAAACGAAGTCCGTTTTGGAGATCAACGAAGTGTGGGGTGTGTTTTTTCGATTCTTGGCAAATTATTGAACATAGCTTCACAAGAAGAAGACGCTAAATCACGTAGGAGTGTGGGTAAGCAAGTGGATGATACTAAGAATCCTCTTCTGGAAGTGGTGCTGTATGACACGGATGCTTTACTTAATATATCCATTTTTACGGATGGCATGTGTAAAGCAGCTACGTTGGAAGCTGGATGGGCCTGGGTTGCACAGGATCCGGTGTCGTTAGTAGAGGGCCATGATTGATAGTGGCTTCACTCACTCCAATCAGGCGGAGGTTATGGCTGTGCAGGATGCATTATTGTGGGCAATGAGGATGGGGTATAGAGCAGTAGTTATCAATTGTGATTCCTGAAATTTGGTGCAGGCTTCCAACGATAGGTTCCAATTGGAGAAAGATGAGTCTTTAAGTAGGGACCGAGTCAAGGACATTGTGTTGGCGTTGCTTATTGCTTGATTATCAAAGTTCCTAGACAATTGGTAGGGGATGCTAATATTCTAGCTGTCAAAGCTAGAGAAAGAGAACTTCCTCCTCTTGGTTTTAGTTTTCATTTACCGGGTTTAACCTGGAAATTGTATCCTTTGTCAAAAAAAGAAGAAGTGGAACTTCAACTCTGAACAGAAAAGAGAAAAAAGGAACTTTCTGAAATGGTTAATTAGCTCTCACCATCATGGCAACAAATCAAGAGTGATTTTCCTCGCATCAAATTTGACCTTGCAAACTTGACTGCAGCAGGTAAATTATTGAGTAACGAAAATCTGTCCCATTTTGAGCTCTGCATAAACAGTAAACACCACAAGAAAAACAAATAAAAAAGGCAATTAGAATACAGTGTAAAAAGAAGTAAACAGTAGCATATGGGCTACTCTTAAATTGAACTGCATCACGAGTGCAGCTAACAGAAGTTGTCCCCATATGAAGTGCAGAATATGAAAAACACTTCACTTCTCAACTGCTCTGACAGATGCCAACCCTCCCTTTTCCCTCTCTATTCTGTCCAGATATATAAATAATAAGAGAAAGAAGAGAGATAGAGAGAGGCCTACTATTGAGTCACCCCTTAAACTCCCTAAACAATTTGAAGGGTGACCCTCAAGCCTTAACTACACCTTCACTCAGGTCTCGAAAACAAACATAAGAAACCTTAAAACCTGTGTTAGAGTTATGATAGTTAATATAAGAACTTCACAGATAACAGTAGACGCATACCACAGTTGGCAAACGCAAGTATGCACATGAAGAGTTGATCGTCAGCATTGTCTTGTCACAGTTCAATATGCAATCGACGGGTGCACTAGTGGCTGCAAGGGACCAAACAAAAAAGAAGGTACGCAATCAAAATTCAAATAGAAATGAGAGAGGCATTGGGTTGCAGGAATGGAAAGTGAAAAACGAAAAGGAAAGTAACAATAACAGTAGTTTCTTTCTTGTGCTAAGGAGAGTCAGTCATCTCTTATAAATCCAAAACTAAACCTTAGTGAAGAAGACTAAATAATGAAGACCTCAATCTGAACTAATGAAGCACATAGCCCTTCTCACTGCAAAGTCTAAAGCTACGAGAAAATCATTCCAGAAAGTGAGATAGGCAATGCTCACTATAGGATCAAAATCCGGAAGTGTATAAGGCAATGCTCTGTAAGTGCCTTTTGATATAGTAGTGTTTAGTCAAAAGCTTCATAGTCTGTAAGTGCCTTTTGGCTTTATATTGAATGAATTTTCAATGATATTTTTTTTAAAACAAATTGGCAGATAACTTTACCAAGTTGAGTTGTGCCCACTGCAATGTTTGTTGACCCCAACCAAGATAGAGCAGAGGCCTCCTTCAAAGAAGAGGTTTCGCCAATTTTGATGCTTTCAAACTCTGAACACAATGGAAACTCAGAATTTTCGTTGCTTATAGAGGATTTTTGAGACTTCACAGAAATTTGAGGAGCATTCTGTCCTCTTTGAGCGCAATACACTCTTTCCTTCTCAACAATTTCAGCTACTTTCTGGTTACACAAATCAGGTCCCGCATTTATCAGGTCATACACATGCTTCCAGAAAAGAATTGGTGTAAGACCCCGAGCCCAACTTTCTTCATCGTCCCCAGCACCAGGGATATAGTTCCAACTAAACTCCGAACTCGTTCTTTGTAGAGGAAATTCACTTGGGGCGGATGCAGAAATAAGAATAATAGGTGTAAAATTCCATGAATCATGATCAGGTACTTCATTTAACCAAATAATAGACTTTTGTGAAATCCACAAAGGGCGTAGAGGTTTCTTTAACGATGATGAAAGTGAAGCAATATCAGCTCCACTTTCTTCTAGTCGAGTAACAAATTCTTCAAGACGATTCTCAACCAAAAGTTTTTCTGTCTCCGAGACCCATAGAGGTAAATGTAATGAACAATCCCAATCAGAAATAGGTTTCGTATCTGCCCCTTCACCAATAGAAGACAAATCACCTTCCTGCAGTTTTTATAGGCACAGATCAACACCCAATTGTCCAATGTGGAGCTGAACCTTAAAAAGATCATGAAAACGTATACCAGAGAAAAGACAGACATGATGTCAGCTTAACTCAACATTACTGCACGTTACATACAATTATACAAGTATCATTAACACATCAGAAATGATTACTTGAGTGAAGCTACTTGTAGTCAAACACAAATATGCATAATACAAGGTAAAAAAAAAACTCGTAAATGTAAACAAAACCTAACACTGACAAGCAGTTCAGTCAACGCACTCCCCACGAGTAAACAAACGAAGCAGTGTCATCGCACTACACCACCATTTCTTAGTTTGCACACCCACTTTGAAATTCAATTCACAAAGAATTAGGGTACATTGCCATCATTCGTTCTTCCATATCTCAAAATCATGGAACAAGGACACATACAGTCATACACATAGGCTCGGCTCGGGCTTACAAATTTTTAGGGTAGCCTTGCCATGTTTTGCTTTTCAAGATCGACTCGGCTCATAAAAAATTAAGTAAGCTTGGCTCGAGCTCAAAGCTCATGTGCTCATGCTAATAGCTCGCAAGCTTCCGAGCTTATGGTCAATGGTGACAAGCTTAATCTGTAAATAATCAAGCTTGATGTGGTATATTTGTTTTAGACAATTAATTTGTAAGTATTCCCTTCACTTGATCAAAAGTTGAAACTTTTTCTTTAATTCTCATGGAGGAAAAATATTCTAGACTATAAAAATAAGTATGTCAAAAGTCAAAACAACAATATGCAAAAAGAAAAAGAGAAAGTATGTACTTGTACTTAAAATATATATATGAGAAATAAAAATCAAGATAGCTCAGGAGACCTCCAAGCTGAGCTTTGGTTGGCTCGCCTCAGCTCGGCTCATGGAAGAGGTCTACTCAAGTCAAGTAGTCTCATTAGTATGCAATTTTGGGTGGAGAATTTTAGTGACCTATAGTAAGTGCAGCAGTCCCCTGATACTTTTAGGCTGAATCTGGAGTGTCTTCTCTAATTTCTAAGAAATACTCAAGAATAATCTGTAGCAGCCAACAAAATGGCTACTGAAAATCAGTTAGACACTTAGACCTTATAAATTACAAAATAAGAATCAATTATAAAGTAAGAAGAGAAGCTCTAAAACATTTCTCCTGCAAATAATTTTCCCCCATCCTTAGCTCACCACAACAATCAACTTCAAATGACCATAAAAAAAAAAAGGATTTTGAGGTATGTAAGTAAATGATCAGACAAGTAAAAAGAGGATGATACTTCACATACAGATTTCACGAAAACACCATTCTCATTGGTTGAGTTGCGATACCGTTTAATAGCCCGGTTCAACACACATGTCCAAATAGGTATGGTCTTTGACATGCTATCTGGAAATCTCTTCCCTTTGCGAGTTGAATCAACAATAATACAACCACCTTTTTGCCCTGCTCAGTTACAGCTGAAAATGTAAACGAATAAGAAATATCAAAGAAACCAGAGATCAATCAAGTATTTCACATACCTGAACTATCATAAGAATCCTCATAAAACTATCAACCTGATCATAACAAACTAACAACTAATACTAAGTACTACTCCCACTCATTGACTCACCCAAATAACTTGTCATCCTACATTCTAATTTGGGTCATTCCATTAAATTTGTCACTTTCCAATCCTCAAATGATAATGATACCCATAAGCTTAAATCACACTCCCCTCAATCCCTCATTGACTTCCAATTATTACTCTCTTAACCAATGGCACTAATCATTATTATCATTCTCAATCTTCAGTAAACAACACCAAAGAAAACATATCCCAACTCTAATTCACAAAAATCATAAAAACTAAAACCTACCCACCAAAAGAAACACAAATTCTAACAACGCCAAACAAAAAACAACAAAAAAAAAACAACAACCAAACAAAAGAACCAAACTTTCCACCACTTCATCACCAAATCATGAAAATTATAACAATGTGGGGTTGGTTGGAGTGGTAAGCACCTACATGCCGCTTAAGCTAGACCTTGATGTGAGACCTCTAAGGGCAATAAAAAAACATGAAAACTAAACACTACCCACCAAAAAAAAACATCCCAACCATTAAAAAAACAAAAATTAAAGCAACCCCAGATCAATCAAATAAAAAAGATCCAAGCTTTCCACCTCTTTATCACAATATGATGAAAACTAAACACTACCCACCAAAAATCAAACGCCACAGAAGATAAAGGAAAGAGAGAGGAGTACATGTACGCACCTGCAAGGAGGGCAACATGGAGATTGAGTCTAGAAGTGTTGAAGGACAAGTTGTTCGTATGTCCATCAGTAGACTTGAAATAACAAGTGTCGTGAAAAGAAGTAGAGTTAGAATACCAAAGGCCACAACGAAGATTAGCAAGTAAAGGTAAGTCTGGCCATAACTGTGAGATTTCACCAACGAATATTGAATCTTCGTATATTGAACGTAAGGCATTGTATAGTGTGTTGTCTTTCTTCTTTATTGTTCTTGATGCCTTGTATATGCTCATGCTCATTGACTCTCCTTCCATTTTATGATTATGGTTATTATTGTTTGTTTGTTTTATTTTCTGCTGTTTGTCGTAGTGACGGTGATGTTGTAGGCTTGTAGCTGTGCAAGGTTTTGAGGTTTTTCTGGGTTTGGTGCTTGAATATCTACAGTTAGTTCACTACTACGATTTATACTTCTCTTTTCCGTTTTGTTCGTTTTAATCGGTTATGATGGGCTATATGCCTGATAGTGTATTAGTGGCCCATGGACCATGGCCCATGGGAGCAACAGACAGACACCAAATTCAAACCCAAGTAGTCAAGGTGGCTCGTTTGAGAAGGAAAAAAAAAGTTAAATTTTTTTGATAAAGGATTGTGTATCAGTGTAGGAATTTAAATTATTTTTTTTGAAAAGTTAAGAAAACCGACTACTCATTGGGTATCCTATCTGGGGTTAACCATAGATTAATAACTCTAAGCATTTAGAGAGGAGGGGGAATGGGGAAATTATCCTCCTCCGAAATGTTCTTAGTTTGATTCAAACCCTGGTTTTCGGTGTGGAAATAATGTTTGATATGTATTCAACGTGTCCATATTCTCCGTATGATATAGCATGTGTTAAGTGTATTGACATGCTTGCCAAATTACACTCCTCATGTAATATACGCTTGACATATCTGGTTGTGGCTTAATCTTAAACTAAAGATTTACCTCAAGTCGAAGCAGTTGAGTTAGCTGTAATTGTAAGCGGAGGTTAATGAATAATCTAATTACTGACACCTTTCTGTCCTTAGTTTAAGGGTATATGGTGAGAAAAAAAATTAAAAGTTGAGGAGATCCATGTATCATATTCAAGATTAATGGGTATATGGCGAATTAACTGAACCCTCAAGGGTTTATGACGATAAATCCGATAAATAATGTAATAATAGTGTCGGATGAGTAGCTATAGCTGAAATTTATAATTATGAAATGAACAAAAAGGGATATTTATTTTGATAAAGGGATACAAAATGGGTTCGCACAATTTTTATGAACGAAGAAACAAGGTGACTAGTATAGTAGCACGGAGTATCACTTCGTTACATCAGCAGGCAACAGTTTTTGCTATTACCGAGTACAACGATATAAGAGACTTAAAAACAGGAAAAGATTTGAAGCAAAGAACATTTAAGACTTGATCATGCTTCTTCCTGTACTCTTAATTACTCCAGAAGAGGTAGATCCAACTGGATTTAAAGCCCTCCTTAGCTTAAATACATTCCAAGCTGTACCAGCTACATGTCCTGCAGTAGCTAGCACATCTTCTGTGGCTTCCCCTGCATTTTCTCCAAACCTGGTGGTTCCATGCATTGTAATCATACATCTTGTTAGCATGTAGCTAAGTAGTATTTAGTTGCAATATTTTGCATGAATTAAAGACGGAACAATGCTTTTCACTCAGCAGGTATATCAATTATCAAACCACCACTTAGAATTCTATCGATCCATATTGCACACTGGATATCAGATGTTAAACATATGTATCTGAGCAAGTGAGCAGTTCATACCTGTTGGAAACCATCCTGCCTGCAGCTCCAGAGGTTGCGCGCAGAGTTTGCTTCTCTGCAGCTTCAGCAGCGTTTATGATTCTATCTATTGCAATGAAAAGAATAAGGTGATCAGTAGACTGAAATGATTAGTCACATGGTTATCTAATGATCTACCACAAACAATTCCGTTGCACGAGGGAGGCTATAGGCTAAATAGGAATTGTAGCTGTAAATTTGTGGTCTAAAGTATAGCCGAAGCATATCTTGTCAAAGTGGGTTTGTATGCTTCAATTTTAGCTAGCAAAAGTAGGTGTGAATGAGTACACATACCAACAGCATCAAGGGAAGCAAGAAGGACCTCCCCAGGCATCATAGATAAGAAGGCTCTGCCTTGTTTGGAACGAACCAACGGACCCATAACCGAACCAGTAGCTATCCCTACACCATTCAGCATCGTTCTGCTCATTTTCTCAGTAGCATCTGACAGTGTTCTTGCACTGAAATAAAAAGAGTATTGTGGTGGTACGTACATAGATGTAAGATTAAGAACCTCAAGATCAAAAAGCAAAAGAGAATTAAATTCTTTTTCATCCAGGAACCAAGGAAACAAGTATGTACCGCTTTATGCTTTGGTTTATGGCGTTGTTTTTGGCCGCTAAATTGCTTTTGCTTGCAGTGATTTTTCCGTTCTTGCTACTCTTTTCTTCAGTCGTAGGGGTTAGAATCTGTTCTCCTCCCTTATGGACCTAGTTGTAGACAGAATTTCGACATAACGCAATGTTAGCTTATATGGTAAGCTGATAATATTCACCATAACATCATTCTTATATTTACAATTTTAATTTACTCCTGTCATCAGTTTACATGCATAGGTAATTTGTTGGTACCTGGTTGGTATATGTGTTGCTGCACATAAAGATCCCCTTAACAATATGGCCAGTCCCTTGAGCAATGGCCCTAGCCAAAAAGTTATTGTAAGCCTCTACTTGAGGAGCAAACTCCTTCCAATCAAGATCATTTCCACCCTTATGCTTAGATGACAAAGAAAAGCATGAATGTGATCTAAGAAATGTGTCCAATGAGGCTAACAAACTTCTGTCACGTCGGTCAGTGAAAGTCACACCATAGTTCAAAGATTCACGCTCTTTAACGGGCAAAGTGAAGAGATAGTGGAGGTCATCAAGCTTCACCACAGGCTCATCTTTCGTGATTGGCCATTGGAGGTGATCTCCGACTTTGATGATTGTTGCTAGGGGAACGTTTTGGTCAGATATGAGAATAAGCGAAAAGTCGCCTCTTGCTAGCTCTATAGCCTCTCCTTCTTCTACTAAGTTAGCTACACATCCGGGAATTTGAAGTAAAATGTCACGTTGGATTTGGTTGGTTTCGCGGTATTGTTGGCAATTCATTGTGTTTGATTTAGGTGATGATGGGGGTGAATGTGTTTGAGATTCGCCGCAGCCAAAACAGCTCATTCTTCTAAGAAGCTCTTTAAGTGTTGTTGTGCAAGAATAACGAAACTAGTAGAACAATATAAGGAAGCCATGGTTTATATGTTACAAGAATTGTTTGATCGATAACTAACGAGAGGGCGAAAACTCAAGTGTGAAAGATAGTATTTGATTTAATTAAGCATAGGATAACATAGTTTATATAGGAAGGAACTGAGGAAGCATAGAGGAATGCAAGTAAGGAAGCTAGGTGAGAATAATGTTACCATGGCATATTGGAAAACACACCTTTATTCTTCGAATCAAAATGTGATATAACAATTGGTGAAGGAAAACGGAGAAAATGACTTGTTCGGGCTAAAATTGCTGCGTTAGTGGCATGAGAATCACAATGGCATCAATTAAGTTAGGCCTTTCCTTTAATTCTAGTCTTTTTTGAGCTTTATTGATATGGATAGAAGAGTTTTTGGTAACCATCATCTAGCTAACAAGCTAAACTGCAAAAGTACTACAAGTGTGTAGCAAATTTTGGCCTTCGATTCGTAATAAGTATATTGTGTCACCGAAGGTCTAGATTAGAATTAGAATCTTCATCCTAACAAACTTGTCATGAGCCCACACCTTAAACATTTTTAGTCGTTGCTATATACCTTTGTCGATCAAGTTGCAATAAGTTGATCTACATCAAATCTGCAATAATGCAAGTGGTGATCAGCTTATCTCAGACAAATACATAAAAAAAGAAAAAATGAAATAGTCTGCAACATATTCCATGCATATAGCATATGATATAATGATAAAATCAAGCATCATAATGACCAAATAAATCATTATTACACCAATATTAACATCCACTCATCAATCACAAAAGTGGACGTGCCGGAGTGGTTATCGGGCATGACTAGAAATCATGTGGGCTTTGCCCGCGCAGGTTCGAATCCTGCCGTCCACGTTTTAAGTTCATTTTTTTCCCTGACTTTCCACATTCATTCGCAGAATCGCAGATATATACAACAGCTTACTCCGACGCAGAACACGAACAAATCACCCAATCATAAGATCTTCTGGGCAAATCAAAAATCCCCTTCCTCATCTCAATACCACCGTCCACCACTACCAGCGCCACCTGCACTCCTCTCTATCTCTCCTCAGGTAAAATGTTGTGTGAGATTTGGTGCTTTCAATTTGCATTTTCACCCCAAGCTTTTTTATTCCCCCCTCCCCCCGCGCCCCTTTGTTTTTTTCTCTTTTACATATATGCGTATTGTATAGCAAATGTGACATGGGCATCTCTTATATTTGTCAACTGATGATGATGTGTGAAAATTGTTATCTTGGGTTCTCAATGAGTGTACACTGTAGTGTAGGAAAAACATTATTGTATGTACAAGATTTGGTATTTTCTGATGACTATAATGTGTGATTGTGACTTTACTCTTCTGATGTTCACCCTGCTTGTTGCGTGCCCTTAGTGCATCATCATTTTCACATGGTATGATGCCGTTCTTTAGGACTTATACCCTCTGAGTAAAATTTGAGTGTGCACACGCTTCATATAGGAGACGGGATCACTAATGACTTAAAAAGGGTCTCTAACTTTGATTAGTGACCCCTTTTTGGCTATTGATAACCCCACAAAAACGGGTTTCATATAAGAATTGGGTGCACACAAGTTTTTGTGAGACCCTCTAGTTCTAAGTTTAGTTTCGGGGAATTCAGTTCAGTTTGTGAGTCAGAACTTCATATAAGTACAGTTCAGTTTAGTCTAGTTCATGCCTGAAGAACAGAACCTAATTCTCGGTGCGGATAGTTCTGTTTTTGGATGCACTCCAGATGATCAGTCATCATGTGTTAGCTTTCCTTATTCTTGTGCATCTTCAACAATAGTCTTTTTTCGGCCACTGCCTTGTATTTTGATTGATGATTGTGCTGTTTTTTAGGTAATTATTGTTTGTTAGTCTTTATGAAATGATTAAAAAGAGCAGTTGCTTTGATGTTTTTGAGGTTGTTTTATTCTGTAAGAGCCGTAATAGAGAATCGACATTCTGTGTTATTTGGCAATTAGCATCTAAGATTGTTGGTATGAGGGGGTCACTTGTTCTCTGAAAGTGAATTGTAGTGGATTCGGTTAGGCTTCTTGTTACGTGGTGTTTTGGATTTTCTAAGCTACGGGTTCTGATAGTCTATTACTTGAATAGTAATAAAATTGGGTGATGTATTTGACACAATTAATTTGCTTGACCTACCAGGTTGTTTATCTGATGACATAGATGAACGACCCATATCCTGTTAATAGCCCTAGAAGAGTTCTCTCTCTCTCAAGGAAAAGGAGAACTTCTGGTTCTTTCTTGGATGTCGATGACAAGGCTTCTGGGTTTGGTTTATCTGGTCAGCGCGGGCCAAAGCCCTCTGAAGTATATGGTTTTGTTGGTTCCATCACAACCATTATTGCCACAGGTATAATTTATCATCTTTAATTTGAATTGCTTAGTGCAGACTGTTTATAGTTCTTAGTACTTGATGTAGAATTTTTGGAATCTTTTGGAATTTGATATTAGTTATATAGGAGGACATCTCCAAAATCTTCACCCTACTACTAATTTCAGGATTGTACCTTGACATTTTGGGCTGCCGTTTAACTTGAGTGTACTCACAAATGTTACCTAATCTTTTTTGGAAAATAAGGCTTATATCTGCCTTACTCTTTTGATGTTTGCATTGGGGGTTGTGGGGAAAGGGCTTAAGATGAGAAAGAAAAAAGAACTGAAATGTTAATACTTGCAATCTTTTCGTTGACCAGTCATATTCTTCATATGGGCGTACTTCCCTGAGCACTGGTTGCACTCAATTGGAATCTTCTATTATCCTAGCAGGTCAGTCACTTGAGTTTGGAGTTCTTCTGCTGCCTCGTATTGAACTCGTTTGGTAGTTTAAGCAGTTGGTCTTAGTTTTTACGATCTCTTGTAGGAACTGATTTTTATGGGCAATGGATCTTGTATTCTTGTTTGGGAGGATGTTTATGTACCATTGCCTTGAAGTGTCATGCTGTAGAACCTGGTCAACTAGAGCAGCTTAGAAGTTGTTTATGAAATTTAGAGTCTTCCTACCCTCCGAAATTGATTGATAGTTGCCTCTTTTTTTTTTCGTATCAGGTACTGGGCTTTAGCTGTGCCTACGTATTTTATGGTCCTTGTGGTATTAACACTCGGATTTTACATTGGCCTCAACTTCATGGTGACGCCTCCACCAACTTCCTTTAATGTAATATTTGGTATGCTCTTATTGCCTCTTGACGATACCTTCATACTTTGTATCCAGTTTTTTGCCTTCATAACTACTGTCAGTATATTTAATCATACTTTTCTTTAATCAACAGATGAGCACAACAGAGACCCGCAGGTTTTCACATCAGCAAAGGAAGAGGAAGATCTGCCTATTGAGCCCATATCTGATATTGGCATCGACCAAATTAATGAACTGATGTTCAATGATTTCAAATGACAACTGCAAGTACAGTAAATGGGAGATGTCTAGGCACAATGTAGGCGGTTTGTAATGCTGAGGCGTTAACCTTGAAAGTTTAGGGGTCGATTTCCATTGGTCTCTTTAAGATTAAAGAAAGAGCAATGTCCGAGTGTCTGACTGGGGACTGGTGGTTGTAGTAGAACTAGGAGCAGCCGATCATGTATGGTGGGTTAATTGGCCTGCGGGAGCACGTCATGTAGTTTTGTTAGTATGTATTGTAAACTTGTAATGAATGCCCGCTTGTAATCGTATGGTCGCTAATGGCACTAATGGAAGTAAGCCAGCACATTTCAAATTCGTTTCAACTAGTACCCACATCTTTTTTGGGATAGAGAAGTGACTAATACAAGTCGCGTACTATAAAAAGTTCTTCCAAAATCCAAGTTTTTCGCATAATACACAGAACCAAGTTTTGCTTACTCCGATGGTTTCGACTTAGTTTTTCGCACCGGAGACCAAGGTTTGAATCGTGTCAGGTGCATTTGATAGTTATTCATCCATGGTAAACCCGAAAAGAAACTCGAAAAGAAAAAACACACAGTACATTGTCGATCGCTTGAAAGTAAGTTACAATTATCAGTCCTAGTTCAATGAATAATGACTCTTATAATCATGCAAGGAAGGAAGTAAATTTGGCGGCTCATGTTAGGGCTTCAAGAGTATATGTTTGAAGATAAATTTTGGATGAGGAGTGTCCATCTAGTATAGGAGTTTGCATCTTTTGATTATCATCATCTCTTTTCGCTTTAAAAAAATTGAGATTAATCCAAATTGATTTTATAATTTTATGTCTATAACGTTCATTATTCTATTCAGTGATTTGTGTTCAGTAATTTATTTCGGAATTAAAGTGTTCAGGTCGAGATTAAACTATATTCTATTCGGTATAGAAGAAAAATCTTGTAGATTAAAATTGGATAACTGGCCAATAATTTTACCGTTTTAAATTACATCACACTATTATTATTTTTTCTCTTGTGAACACTTGGTAAAAACTACAAACATAACGAATACAGTTAAAAGAGTCCAGACTAGAACTGCAATCTGCTTGGCTCCTCAAGTCCTCCGAGAAGGCGACAATTATCACTCACTCTCCCGGCGACTTTAACCAAAAAAGAAAAAGAAAAAGGATGGAGACTATAATGGCAGCTACATTGGGATTGGGTCTTCTACTTCTGGCCTTTCTCTTTGTCATCCCTCGTTTCTCTAAACCCAGTTAGTATCTTTCTCTCCCTATATTTTTTAAAATCTTTTTTCTTCGTTGTTGTTTAGGATTCACTTTCAAATCTAGTAAAGCTTTTAGATGTTGGGTTGGTATCATTTTTTTTTACTAATGATAATTATATGATCAATGCAGGTCAGTCAAAAGGTGGTGTTGTGTCCAGTGATGCCAGCAAAGCAAGTTCTAAGGTAAAACCATCTGATAACACTATATGATCTTAAGTGACTACTATTTTCACTTTTAACTGTAATATTTGTATCTTTGTCTGCTAGTTGATCTACTTCTTTGGTGCTGATTGGATGGTAAAATGGTTTGTGCTGCTACTTAGATTTGCTAAAGATTAATGCTTTATTGATTCAACTCCAATTGTACGTATGGTTTGACATTGAGTAAGCAGGAATAAAGGGTCATAAAAGAATCAGAAAAAAAATTCATATATAAGACGGGGTCACTAATAGCCACGGGGGATCATTAATGAGCATTGAGGGGTCATCAATCAACCTTTTCTGTCATTAATGACCCTGCTTCATATATGAAACGGGTTTATACAAGATTTTGTGTAAAATAATAGCAATGCTTAGATAGTTGATAGTTTGAGATCATGTTTTCCCAAGCTCATTTTACTGCTACCCTCCAGTAGGTTTGTTAGTACTAATAAGACTAATGTTGTTACGTTATTGGTAAAGCTTCTGTCTTTGTTGTCAAATCGAGGTCAGATCAA
>ONZK01003299.1:76795-87950 GCA_900322385.1 Pharnaceum exiguum
GGGGAATCACCATAACAATTCACTGACAGTCTGAATCTTACAACACTACATATGTTCTTCCGGGAAGATCATATTGCAATCAAGTGAATCTCAGGAACATATTTTTGCTCCACCACGACCACATATACTCTCTTATTCCCTTCCTATACGTCTACAGGTGGGATAAGCAAGAAAGTCACAATCGAGACTCATTTATGCGATAGTGTGGCCTAAAGATGGGGCTAAAGAAAACTAGACAGGCTGGCACTTCACAGTTCACACTGAGAAACCAATTCAATGGTTTCATATATACACAATGAACCAAAGCCAATTTTACAAGTTCATGAAGCATTAAAAATACAGCAAAAAAGTTGTCGAAAAAGAACAACATCTGAAATCAGTTAGGCTCAACACTTTAGTCTGCAGAGTCTAACAAACTTCTGTTGGCCAGTGCAGAGACTGTCACAGGACAAATTAAGTGATAAATTCATCAGACAACTTTTAAAACAATTGAGATAGACAACTTTTATCACCAAATTTTCAGTTAAATTGCAACCTCTACTTGCCAATTTCCAAAATAATACAGATACGCAACAACGTAGCAGTTCAGAAGTACTTACCTATTAACTCCTTTTCAAATAATTGAATTTTGGAATTGCAGCAACACAATGCAAAAGGGCTGAATTTCGTAGTCCTATGCAGAGGTTGAAAATCCTAAATTTTGTAACTGGTGAGCATACACATGCAGATTGTTCGTCAACGCCCCTCCACACACAGACACACACAAAAAAAATCTGCTCTACAGCAAGAATACTTAATTAAGGAAAAGAATGCAAGCACAAGAAAATGGTTGCGATATGATCAGACGAACATGCAAATAAAATGACTTCAACAGCTCAGACATTCATTATATGCTATGAAGGAAGATGTCTTGTGAAGAACACTGATGAATGACTCAGCAAACTTTGGCAAAAACTAGAGCTCAGTTCGATAAATCCATAATGATTTATAAACGCGTCACAGAGAAAAGTATTAATAATATTCAGCTAACCCTGTGAAAGTAATATCAACAATTATATAGAATGCTTGATCCCATAAAACCTCAAATCTATCCTGAACAAAGAGGAGCTTGGAATTTAAAGTTGAGGCCTATCAGAACTCTTAAATATTTAGAAAGGATAAGAACCCAGACATAGGAAGTCAAGCTTTGATTTAGCTAGCAGTGACAAAGACATTACGCCAGGAGCTGAGCCATTTCAATGTTTCTAAAGCGTGTACACAGAACAGAACAGAACAAAACAAAAATGAAGGCTGATTCTGGCAGTCATAGCCGCACAAGCACAGGGCAGAGGCACAAGATCGTCTACACCATAGGTGTACACACATTACAAAAATTTAGAACAGCAAATTGCAACGCACCCTATAATCACCCTTCCCCGGGGGAACACAAACACAACAAACTGAAAACAGAAAACGACTTCTTTTCTATCAGAGTATGCTCAGTTGGCCAAAAGCAAAGGACACACAAGTTAGAGTCTTCTTAGAGCCTGGAAAGTCGGAAACTCATATCATAAGCTGTGATGGTCAAAAATTTAGAGAATAGAACTGCAGAAGATATCACTGGACCGGGTCAAAACCTTTTCCTTTTCTATTATTCTTTCTTAGATGGAAAAAAACTAATAATTCTACGACTAATCAAGTAATCCAGAGGACACTAAAAAAATAACTTCAGAAAGCACTAAACAAGGCTAAGATATTTCAATGGATTCCTCAGCATCCACTTCACCTGTGAGGCTATCACTAGCATAATTACCTCCGATCAAGTGGTGAAGGAGCACGCCTGCTGCCACACTGACATTTAAGCTCTCCACAGCCATAAATGAGCGGAACTCTTTACCTAACTCTTGGTTGTCCGTCTTAACATCTTCTTCATCATCCCCAAATTTTTCTGACGACACATCCTGAGGAATGTTTGAAGGAATTCTCACCAGCTCAGTGCATGACCTCTCAACTAGAGTCCTCAATCCAGTCCCTTCACTGCCAAGAACAAGAATGGTGGGTTCGCCAGACTCAATCTCACGCAAGGGAACAGCTTTTGAGGAAACAGACCCCCCAAGCACCCGCCAACCATTATCGGCAGATGATGACAAAAACTGCATCATGTTCTTACAAGATCTCATCTCCATGAGCTCAAGCGAACCAGCACTGGCTTTGCTCACAACACCACTCAAAGGAGCCGAATTCTTGGCACACAAAACCACCCCTGATGCTCCAAAGAAGTACGCAGATCGAACAATTGCCCCCAAATTCTGAGGATCAGTTACCTCATCTAAAGCCACCCAAAGCACACCCTTGTCACGCTCAAGTGACACGGGGTCAAGCTCTTTAATGGTTACCATTTCCAAAGGAGATGCATCCAACACAAGACCCTGATGAGGGCGGTTATCAGCAGCCATGTTAAGATCATGCTTTGACACCTCTTTTACAGTCAAACTTATTCTTTCCGCAATCCTCAGCACTTTCTCAAACCCCTTCTTGTCCTTCTTTTTCTTATTATTCTTGCTCAAATCCAACCCTTCCTGAACGTACAGTACATAAAACTCTCTTCTCCCCACAGACAATGCAGCCAAAACAGGTCCAATCCCATAAACCCCCTCCCCAACCATCTTGGGCACCGTTGACTCATGATGAGCCTCTCTATACGTCTTCTCACCCCAATTGTCCTGCTTACTCCACCTTCGAGCCTCAGGCTTCTCATAACTCCTACTACCAAGCCTTGTCTTAATCTTATCCCACCTTGGATCATTAACCTCTTCATCTTCATCTTCTCCATCTTCATCTGCCCTATCATCGTCACTCTCAACACGGGGTTTCTGCCAATTCGCTCTCGCATCCACGGCGTCACTTCTAGCCCTCCCGGCCCTACCATAATCTCTTTCAAAACGGGGTTGTTGCCCATCCTCTCTCACATCCATGGCATCACTTCTACTCCTCCCCGACATATCAGAATCTCTTTCAAAACGGGGCCTTTGCCCATTTCCTCTCTCGCCCACCGCGTCACTTCTTCTCCTCCCTTCGTCATATCTTTCAAAACGTGGCTTCTGCGAATTCTCTCTGCCACCCATCGCACCATTACTCCTACTCCCAGCCCTATCATCATATCTTTCAAACCGCGGCTTCTGCCCATTCTCTCTCCCACCCATCCCATCATTTCTCCTCCTCCCCGCCCCATCTTCATATCTTTCAAACCTTGGCTTCTGCGAATTCCCTCTCGCATCCTCCCTACCACCTCTCCCTCTCCCCGCCCTATCATCACCTCTATCAAACCGCGGCTTTTGCCAATTCTCTCTCCTTCCCGCCCTCTCACCATCTCTTTCAAAACGCGGCTTTTGCGAATCCTCTCTCACATCCACAGCAACACTTTCCCTCTTCCCCTCATCCTTCTCTACCGCAACCCCATTTTTCTGAAGATACTTCTCCGCCGACACTTCCCAAGACGACTTACTCCCCGGTTTCGCTCTCACAACCGTCTCCCTCCTCTTCAAACCCTCACCACTACCACTACCATCACCTAACCAAGGCAGGCTTTTCCCACCCTCGGCAGCATTATAAAAACTTGAGTAACACCTAACACCACTCACCTTAGAACAAGCCAACTCAAATTCACCACAAAACCCACCTAAAACATTCTTATTTCTCAACAACTGAACACCCTTTTGGCCTCTATGAACTGACCCAAATGAGATGGGTCTGGAAACAGTGTAACTAGGGTTTAAGGAGGGTTTAGGATAAACCCCATGTGAAAAAGATTGAATCTTTGATGTCTTTAGGGTATGCAGTGAAGATACCCTTAGTGCCATCGGCAAAGTTTGTGTCTTTGACAAATTACAGTACATAGTAGTAAAATGAAACTAATAGCAAGTAAATGAATGTAACTTTTTTGAATGGATGTAATTAATTTCTCAGAGGAAGAATGAGTAACTGAGATTATTGTAGGGAAGTGAAGCCATTTACCTTGTTCCAATTTTAAGCTATATATGCTGTGCCTCGGGGAGGGAGAAGAGGGACAAGATTATCTAAGTTTCACTGTTTATGCAAGAGCAACTGTGATGCTGCTGTGTTGCTGTGCCCTGCTTGAGCTTTCTATCTATTCTTCTGTCTCTCTGATATTTTCCTTTCTTTTAATTTCCTTCGTATTTCCTTTCATTTTCCTTATTTTTTCAAAAAACAAAAGATGGACAAATGAGAGCTAAAATGTTAATTTGGAGAGTTTATTCCCATTTCTAATCCACATTTCTCAATTTTATTCTTTAATAACTCAAATTTATTTGAAAAATTGTTAATTCTAGAGCTTTCCGATCACCATTTTTATTAATAAAAGTATACATGACGATTGTAGGCATGTTCTCCTCAACTTTTAAAGACTGAACTGAAAGTAAAGTAACTGAAGTAAACTAGAAAAAATGAACTTTTTGATTTGTTGATTTGACACTCAAATACTTATCAAAATCCTATCGATGTTATACGTTCAAGAAACTAGATAGTGAGACCTTTACAATCTTACTATTATATAAAAGAACAACTTGGAGAGAGAAATAAAGGAGCAAAAATATTGTGGCATTTTTTGATTGGCTTGCATTGCTTACGTGTAAAAAAAAAATGATGTGGAATGGCTTATGTGGACTTTCATTTCTAATTTTTTTTTATGCATTTGAAGTCCACAGATCGTGAGAGAGTTAGTAGCGTTTTCATAGGAAAAGATGATTCAAAAGCGGCACCAAATCAGGAATTTATACAATTTTAGAAAATGTATCCTAATTAAAGGCATGAATAAGGGTTGCACCAAAAAAAAAAAGGGCATGAATAAGGGAAAGAATTTTAAAATATCGTTTCTACTTCCTTCTCAAATTAGACTTGAAGTGATAATATACTGCTCTCCATCATTCATCTCCCCTCCACCGTACTCTTCTTTCCCCACTCCCCTCACCCCCAATTGCTCCATTATTTATTACAATATATAACTGACCTTTGTTTAACTTTTTTTACAGGAAAATTGGCGATGATTCTTTTTTTATTCTCCTTCTCATAGGTTGGTATATTGTAAATCATCTCATTCTAAATTCTTTCTGTCAATGTATATGTTATTTTAAAAAAAAGTTTTTGTAAAGTTGAGTATTTTATCTAATCTTTACTTGAAATGATTGACAATATTAATCGACATGTTAGAAGTAATCGATAATAGAAGATGGGTTTTACTGTGATTTATCTTTGTCATACATGGGCTGATTGGCCGACCAATGAAAGTTACATGCATGTTCGACAATGGAATTTTGTATATTTAACTACAAACATTCTATGTTAAATTTTATTAAGCCCTTACTCATCAAAAAGGTATGACTAAATTTCAATGAGGAGATTTTAAATGGAAGGAGTACTCACATAACAAACCTCTAGGTACGTGTCTAGCTAGCTAGGATGTTTTGCTAGGAGGTTTCATAGATTCTGGACGTTAGCAGTACTTACATAAGCAAAACCTTCTCTCTTTTCCCATTATAAACTTTTACTTGAATGTACGATATTTTTTGGAGGATATTCAAGGTAAGTTACATCAGCATAGCATTACGTAATTCATCACTTTTATCATGTTTTTTCATTCAATATTTTGTGTCTTTCAATTTTCAACCCCCTCCCTAACCCCGTGTCCAGTCTCACTCTCCTCGATCAGTAGCTTTTAGTCTATCAACTGTAATATTTTTGTTTGCCAAGTTTAACAGCCTTAATAGGAAAATTAAGGAATTTTGATCTGGAAAATATTGAGGATGTCGACTAAGAGCTTTGTGTGGGGATGCGGTGGCGGTTTAGTCGGTTGAAGGGAATTTTGTATGTTACGAGTATACCATGGTGCCTTAAAACATATTTCATGTAAATGGGACTAGATGCGTATTGTTGGTACCTATTTTTTTTTCTTTTCATGTGTGAGGAACTGTTGATGTATCAATATTGCCATTTACTTGACTTGATAAGTTTTTCACCATTTATACATTAATTTCAGAAATTGTTTCATCCGCCTATTGGCTCTATTCGATTTGTAGTATTTGTAGTGTATAATCGTAGTGTCTTGACTTTTTATTGATTCAAAATATTCAGTTTTTTTAATTCTAATTAGAAACTGCTTATTCATTGCCATAAAAAAAAAAAAGAAACTGCTTATTCATGCCTTTAGTTATTAATGATTTGTGAGGTGCTTGAAAATGCTTAAGTTGCCATGAAAATCTACTGACGATGGCCACAACCTCATTGGTCGGCCAATGTTTTTTTGTTTGATTAAATCTTTTAATTGATTCCATTTCATATAGAAACAACCTATAATATCTTAAACTAAGAAATTCAAATCTTAAGCCTAATGAACCTTGATGTACAGATAACCGAAAGCGTATCCTAATGTCTCTCCCCGTCGATGTTACTTTAGTTGATTTTAGTGTTTTTGTTTTGTATGTTCAGCCTCATTGTGATAAGAACAGAGATTCTAAATCTGGCCATCATTTCACATCTAACCTCAAGAATCTATAAAACCACCCTAGACATGTTACAAATCTGCTCAAAATTGGGGTTTATGGCAGTATCAAAGGAGTTTTTCTATAATTTTTAATCTCACCCAAGTGACAAAACTTGGCAAGCAGTACTCTACCAACTCCACCCAAGTCAACCAATTGTGTCATTTAACTACTTACTGTAACGTTAAAGGCCCTATGGCAACTATTTATCGTGCTATCATAATATCATAATATCATATTAACAACTATTGACTCCGATATGAATGAGCAGAGGAATTGCATAAATCTGAATTTTAACCGTTATCAACTGTCCAAATTGACATTGCAGTGCACTTGGGGTTGAGTTAACTCAACTGTTGGAAAGACAGATGTAAAATTTCCTACAATTATTGACTTTTTGGAAGAAAAAAAAAGAAGAGATTTCATTTGTACAAGTGTGGTTAAATTTATTGTCACTAAATTCATCCTTATATAACTAACATTAAATTCTCTCACAAGAATTTAACTTCTCAAGTTAATAAAAAGTTTAACAAAGAATTTTTTTTTATAAAATTATAATCCCGTGCTTTGGCACGGGTTATAACTAGTGATATACTAATAATTAATCATGGATATCGGGAGCAATTATAATGTTTGTAAGGTACGAACTAAACTGCGAAAAACTGAACTGAATAGAAGGTGGGGAGAAAAAAAACCTAAGAGTGTAGTTCCTACCCTGTTTCTCAAGGCTAAAGGGGTGCTCGGATGCTCGCCAACATTCGAACAACTCTCTCTTTTTTTTCAAACCAGCATTATTTAGTTCAACCTTACCTCTCTTTTACCTACTTTTTAAACTAAGTTGCCTTATATATTGATTTTAAAATATGTAAATATGTCGCAAGACAAATTTAGCTCACAATTTTTTTTGAGAGCACTCTATTATAAAGTGTTTACTCCTTATGAAATGGACAATTTCTTTCTACCAACCAATTTAGCTCACAATTTTTTTTCAACTACTTCTCGCTTAAAATATGTCTCAGAATCAATTCAAGCTTGACAACATTTCACACAGTTGTTTACATTACATGCTACAACTACAACAATCGAGTGTAGTTCTCCATTAAATGAGGGTACTCGGCTCTACATTATGTAATTTCTCTTTCATTTTACATAATTTTTATATGCTGTAAAAATGTGCAACCTTATATAAAAAATAGAAAAAATTGTGTTAACCTTATATAAAAAATAGAAAAAATTGTGTTAACCTGTTTCATTAGTGTCCAGTCTCAATAGAGTGAATAAGATAGTCATTATTACATACTCGATAAGTCATTAGTATCCAGTCTCATATATTAAAAGGTTACACATCTATTTTTCCTATAAAAAGAAGAAGAAAAAACAACACCTCATGGAGCTGAGCTGATCAAAACAAACTGAAAAGCCCAAATCAGCAAACATAACCCCACAAAACTGTGGGCTTCTATTCTAGTTGGACTTTGCACTGTCACAAAACAAAAAACGAAACTCACAAGATTAACAACTCTTCAAAAATAACAAGCCAGCCAGCCCTTCGTCCTTTCTTGACCAACAAACCAAACTCACCACTCTCACTGGTCCCCACACACCATTTTCCTTTTTCTTTTTCCCAAATACAAAAAATCTCCTTCATTCATTTGCCTTCCCACTTTCGCCACTTTCCTCAAACGAAAACCTAAACCCCAACTCCACTCTCTCTCCTCTCTTTCCCTCCCAACCATGGGAACACCAGAAACCTCCCGCGAGCCCTGCCCAGACCGCATCCTAGACGACTTAGGCGGGGCCTTCGCAATGGGAGCAGTCGGAGGCTCAGTCTTCCACTTCGTAAAGGGCGTATACTCAACCCCACGTGGCGAAAAACTCATAGGAGGTCTCAACACAGTACGAATGAACGCGCCACGAACCGGCGGAGGTTTCGCGGTCTGGGGAGGGCTATTTTCGACATTTGACTGCGGGATGGTGTACGTGCGTCAGAAGGAAGATCCATGGAACTCGATCTTCGCTGGGGCAGCCACAGGTGGGTTTCTACAAATGAGGCAGGGGCTAAGAGCTTCGGGTAAGTCGGCGGCGTTTGGTGGGGTTTTGTTGGCGTTGATTGAAGGTGCTGGGATTATGGTTAATAAATATATGTCTCCGCCGCCTATGGTTTTGTATGATGATCCGAATATGATGGGTGCGGGTGGGCCGGGTGGGGGTGGTGTGGGGCCGGGTGGGGTGGGAGAGGAGAAAGGGTGGTTTGATGGGATGTTTGGTGGAATGATGGGGAAGAAGAAGGAGGAAGAGAAGAAAGATGGGAGGGAGAAGAGGGAAGATATTGATGGGAAGGTTCTTGAGAGTTTTGACTCGCCTACGCCTATGCCCAGTTTCGAGTTTAAGTGATTTCGGGTGTGGTATGGTTTTGGTACAAGGAAGGGTGAGTTGGTTTCTTGCCTCCTTATGGTATTTATGAGAATGAAAGATTGTTTTTTGAATTTGTAGTTTTGTTATGAATGGTGTGGTTTTTGTTTGAAATGATGGATTGGGTGTTTTTGTTTGGTTTAAATGAGGTGATATTGGTTTATTAACTTGTTTTTTTTTTTATTATTAGAGAGGGTTTGGTTATGAGGTTAAGTGAATGGGTTGTGGTATGGTATAAGGAAGGGTGAGTTGCATTCTTTTGAATAATTATTGAAAATGAAAGATTGTTTTTTAATTTGTATTTTGTTATGAATGTTGTGTTTTTTTTGTTTGAAATGATGAATTGGATGTGCTTTGTATGAGTGATTGTATTTTTGTTATGTTTTAATTAGGTGATGTTAGTTTAGTGACTTGTTGATGGTGTTTTTGAGAATGAAAGATTGTTTTTTGTTTATTTAATTTGTGATTTGTGTTGAGTGATGGGTGTCTTTTCTTGTTTGAATTGATGGATTGAGTGTGTTTTGTATTTGTGATGTTGTTTTTGTTTTGTTTTAAATTGGTGATGTTGATTTAATGGCTTGTGTTGGGATTGTTAGAGAGGGTTTGGTTTTTGGTTTTGAGTTTATGTGAATTGGGTTGTGTTTTGGTGTGGTATTGTATGAGGAAGATTGAGTTAGCTTTTGAATTGTTGAACATGAAAGATTTGTTTAGTGGATTTTATTTTGCTGTAAGTGATAGGTCTTTTGGTGAATGAAAGATTGCTTTTTTACTTTGTAATTTGTTACAAGTGATAAATAGGATGTGTTTTGTATGTTTGATTGTGGTTTTTGTTTAAATTAAGTGATGTGGTGAACGGAAGGGTGAAATTTTCATTGTGTTATGGTAGTTTTGTACAGAAAGATTGCTTTTTTAATTTGTAATTGTGATTAATGATGTGGTTTTTGATCCAAGTGATGATTCGGGTGTGTTTTCTAAGTGTGATGTGGTATTTGTCATAATTAGGTAATGTTAATTTGATGGATTGATGTGGTAGAGTGACTAGAGTCTTAGGGAGGCTTTGACAGGCATGATAGTTATTGGGGTTTGTGTGTTTGTGTACAGTGGGTATGGTATAGGATGTGCTATTTGTATTGTTGTTGTTGTAACTTGTAAATGATGAAGTAGCGATGTTTGTTTGAAGTGTGGTTAGATGGAAGTGAATTGGGGATTTTTGATTAGGGGTTTGATGTGTTTGTGTTATGTGAATTAGCTTCCTTTGTCTAGAAAGAGTCCCCTCTACTCTTTAATCATATTTGACTACAAAATTGAATAAAGTGGTTTTTTAGAATGCAAGTTTGTTTTTTTCTCCTGAATTGTTCTAGTTCATAGACTTGTAATCTGAATTGTTGCTTGTTTTGATTGAAGTGGGATGTTTATTTGGGTTGGCTGTATTTGAATCTTTGGGTTTGTGATGTTTCTAGCTAGAGTACAACTGAAATGACTCTTATGTGAGGTTTAGGTAGGGTGAAGTTTATGCTGGTTGGGGTTTTTGTTTAGTTCGATGAGGTTTTGATGTGTTGATGTTCTGTGCACGACCGCGTTAACAAGGGAATGCTGAATGAGTAATTGTGATAATATTGGGATTAGTGTTATGTGATTGAGTTTAAATGAATTGGCTTTTGGTTTGGTGTGGTAAGAAAGGTGCAGTTGCAAATGATGAATAAAGTGCTTTTGTTTGGCGTTGCTTAAGATGGTAGTGAATTGGGGTTTTGATATCTTTCGTGTTGTGTGTAATGAGCTTCCAAGCAGTCATATAGGCTAATAAGTGGAGTAGTGTGTCTATTAGATAGCCATATGCCTAGCTTTGGTAACAGGATAGTTGGGTATGGTATGCAAGGGCGGATTTTTATTATATTTGTTCTAGTTGGTGATTTTTTTTTTTTGAAGTTTAGCCTGGTAGTGTGGTTGTTGGTGGGTATTGATGTAGTTTGTTACTTGTTTTGTTGCAATTAAGGGAGTTTTGGTTGGAGTTAACAGACATTGTCTTTTGTGAGGGAGTTGAAATTCAAATGACTTATTTGGCTTTTGGTTTAGTGTGATGAGTTTTATTATTGTGTAGTGAGAAGCTAACGTAAATAAGGGATGATGATTGGAGGAGAGTTCATGTGTAAGAGATGAATGTTTGGGTTGTTAGTGGTATGGTATGGATGAAAGAATGGAAGGAAAGTTGA
>ONZK01003299.1:88338-109253 GCA_900322385.1 Pharnaceum exiguum
GGGGGAGGGGGTAGTTACTGCTTTAATGACTTTGATGGCTTTTATTTTGTATTGTTAGGGCGCATTTTTTGGGTGTTGGTCCAACGGTCATGAAGAGTTATCAAATGTATGCATTTGTGGAAATTGAGGAGTAGTTTTTAAAAGGCCAAATTACTAGGAATAATCCCTACTTGGGCCGATTATCTCAAAATAATCCCAACTTCAAAAATTGCTGGGAATAATCCCTACTTGGACCCTTGTAGCCCGAAACGATCTAATTAAGTTTTTACAACAAGTTTTTTGAAAAATTAAACCTTACTTAAGCCATCAATTTTAATTTTGACTATGAAATACATTAATTCTAATGACTATATATATAGCCAAAGTTTTTATTTTACATTTTGACATATTTTAAAATGTCATGGGATCATTATGGGCTAGAAGGGTCCAAGTATGGATTATTCCCATCAATTTTTGAAGTTGGGATTATTTTGGGATAATCGGCCCAAGTAGGGATATTCCAAACAATTTTGCCTTTTTAAAATGGAGTTTTCAGATAGACATTTGTTTGTTTGGTGTTATGCTCAGATGTGCTATTTCTGCGCTTCTGTTTTTTTTTTAATGAACTGATTTTTTCGGAGACATTGATTGTGACATTGGAAGATTGGTGCTCTTTTTGGCTTTATGTAGTTTTGATGCATTTGGGATTTAGTTAGTAGGTATGTGTTTGGATTGAATTAGGGTTTAGATGAATTTTGGACTGGTTTTGTTGATGGGGATGACAGTTGTACTTGAAGGTTGATTCCTTTGCATCAGGTTATAGAAGCTTCATATGTTGGGTTTGCTGTAGAAGATAATTGATAGGAGTAAGGCATTTAATTGACTTAGACTGTGGTAGTCGTTTGAGTTTATGGTTGTGTATATATGTGATAGTTGTGTTTATTTGAGTGGTGAATTAGAGCTTGTTTTGGTTGGAAGTAAGTGATTCCTTATCAGAGTTTTGTTATATTTTAATCATGGGAGCTTATGTTGTGATTTGCTCAATGTCTATGATGTTAGTTTAGAGGTAGCCAAAGTTAAAATATTTGTTTGTGAAATGGACCTCTGCCAGTTAGATACTTGGATTGACCTCTGCCAATAATGGAGCATGTCTGAAATGGACCTCTGCCAACAGAGATTCCTTGCCCTTCTAATTTGATGTGCATCCTTATTGTGTAGCCTACGTCGTCTTGTAGTGCCCCCCTTCTCTTCTTCTCTTCTCTTCTTTCCTTTCTCTTCATCTTTTTTGTACGTCAACGATTGTGTTTTATTGAACTTTTGAATCCTAGTAGTCAGGCACTGTTGTCTGTTTTAATTGGTGGATGTCTGGATGATGGTGTTGAGCGTAGCATTATGATTCGAATGGTGCTTATTTTTGTAACCCTCCGGCATTAATATTTTCTCTGAAGTGATTCCTTAAGAAATGATTGCTTTTGTGTGGTCTTTAGAGGAGGTTGTTAAATAATGAAAATGTTTTTCAGTTCTTTGAGTTGGAACTAGGAAGTGATTACTTCTCGTAACATCTTTTTGCTTTCTGTGGTTCTTGGTTGTCTGTGAACTTGTGGTTCATCTGTTCATCTGTAGATGTAAATTTGCATGTACCTTATGTGACACAGAAGAGCTGGATCTGTAGTAGTGTTTTACAGGTTAAGATGACATGTTTTAAAAGAGTATTACAAGATCTTTGATAGGACACAATTCCCAAAATATGGAGATGGTAGGATCATTTGCTGGTGTATCTATATCTAAATTCTTTTTCCTGTGATCTTGTGTTTGCTGCTTCTTCCAAAATTTATTTAGAATTCTCAACAGATCAGCTGTAGCTTTGGGGTCTTTTGTTTGTGAAGCATTGATACTCTTATGCACGATACCTTATCTCATTGTTTTGCCATCACTTGTAAGGTTGTTTTACCAAACGATATCGACTTGATGACCCCCCACTCTTGACATGTACTACACACCCTCTTCATCCTGTGTTATGTGCCTTTGTTTTTCTGTCACAATGATGCTATCTCACTTTGAGGTGGTGGGTAAATTGGAATCAATGAATACTTGGAAATGATTTAGCTTGTGATGATGTTTTGTGTTTGTCGTTAGTTTGTGATTATAATCATCTGTGTTCAATCTTGTCTTGGTAATTAATTCTTGATATTTCATTGAAACTTGCAGGAGTACTTTTTAAAGTTTGCTGTGCGGTAATCTGGAAGTTTACTGTAAGGGAAGGTATTATATTCGCCAAGGACTTCTAGAACTTTGGGGAATTTTATCATAAAACATAAGGCAAATTTGTGCCTGACGCTTCATCCGCTTTGAACGTTGTGTGTGAAGATGGAATATATGATTATCACTTTGATTTAGATAGATTTTTGTTCTAGGTTAGAGTTAGCTCTAGATTAAGATGCATGGCGTCGTGTGAGACAAGTTTTGTATGGTGAAACCTTCATGTCAGATGTTAATAACCATGCTTATTTATTCGCTACTTATCTGTGGATCTTATCCCCTTTTTATCGTCTTCTCTAAGTCGAGGTGAATGTTATGGTCTGCACTGTGTGAAATGTATTCTTTCAGAATGTGAAATTGTGAAAACACACTTGAAAACACGGGCTGGCTGTTATCAATTTTTTTTTAGTTTATTTTTGTGAAGCGTATTTTCACTTTTCAGGTTAGTTAGAGTTTCTGAGGCATGCAAAAATATCTCGAATTCTACTGTATTAGATTGAATAGTGACAAACTGAACATGTAAGTTGAGTCAAAATGCCTGATATAGAAACCAAAATGCTACTGTCGTTAATTCGCAAGATATTTTGTGTCCTTGAACGAAATATTTAGTTTTACTTGCCCATGTAGATGTATATGGGCAGTCTTAGACCCTTTCCAAAGACACAGCAAATTCTTTGCGGAGTGCTAGTCCTTTGCCCAGTCAAACTCAGAAGTAATGAGTATTCAATCTCACCTACTATGATGATCGATGTGATCGTGTCACAGTATCACATAAGGTTTGCCCTGTTTCGAAACTACTCTATATAAGTAACATACATCTGATGGGGCTGGGAACGCGGCAATGGGCAGGCAAAAGTAACCAAACATCTCACTATCTCAGCGAAGTCCTAAAATGATTGGTTCTTTCATTTTTACGCATCAAATAATCAGCTTTCACCCATCCGTCGTTACTTATGAGTCTTATAAATGGCTGTTTATCATTTCCCAAATTACTGAGAAACCAAGGGCTGCTGCTTCGAGTATGCTGCGTGACAACGCTGCTTGGGAGTTTGCTGCAGGAGGCGCTGACAATGAACTTAGGTCATGTGTTGGCAGTTTAATTATTTATACTGATTGATAAGTACAGCGGCTGTGATTTCTTTGTCTAAAGGGGTTTCTTTTCCTAAACATAGTGGAATGACAGACTGAGAAGCTTGGTCAACGCCCAACAAGTCGATTTGCATACAAAATGTGGCCAAGGTTAGATAATAAGGAGAAGAAAGCAGCCGAGTGGAAGTGCTCTGTCCTAGCCGTTTGCCCGATCTCTCATTTCACTCATTTTTATTGGTGTAGGTCATCAGCTTCTTATTTGATTATACTTTAAATTTTCAAGAAATTGTTAGTTGGTCAATCCACTACGTACATCTACCATGGTGACTACTAATTCTGCTGCCTTTGTTGCCACCACTTGGCCAAGAGCGTATAATATCGCGGTTTTTGAGATGTTTGAAGACTGAAGTGCATGCATGCAGAGAATTGATAAAATTTAAATGTGTCGATGAGTTTTTTTTTTTTTTTTGGTGTAAAATGTGTCGATGAGTTTAATGATGGGAAGAAGCTAAGAGAAATGAAGCAACAGTTGTGGAAAGGTTTTGGTAGACAACTAACCGCTAAAGAATTTCAAGAGCGTTGAACTGTGATAGGTTCAATTTAGCTACGAGTAATTTCTTGCTATATTTATTCCACTCTTTTTTGTTCAAAGATGAATAAAGGGTAATCTGCCCGTTAAATTTGTACTTATGAAATGGTGACTGAGATGTAAGCATTCAGGGTGTCAAAGGAATTTAGCATCTTGTGCTTGAGTGTTCCAAACTGAAAGGGTTGATAGCGAGTACTGGATGAGTTTCTCGCAGAAAAGGAGGGCTTCAAAGCTTGTGGTATAATGTTTTAGGATTTATGAGATTCCATTTTCAGTGCATGGCTTACAAGACTCGATGCTTCGAAACTTTGAAATTAACAATGATGCCTTATTGCCTTGCATCAAACCTTGAAACTTTTATTGCTCAATTTGGAAAGGAAAAGAAAAACCAAATGCTCAAGCCACCTTATGCATTGGTCCGTATACATTCATCAGTTCATCACTGATCGCATTCTAGTGTTCTACGTTATTCTAGTACTACATGTCCACATCAAATGTAGATAAATCAATATCGGAAAACTGGCTACGGACACGACTTTAATTTCTATTAAATTGACTCTAGACTCTAGAGTCACTACTCGTTATTTCATTTATGTATAATCACACCTCAAACATAGGTCGTCATAGGTGCAAAACTGCAAACATATTGACAGAGTCGGATACTACAACCAGTAAACCTCATTTAATTACTGATTTTAGAATTTGGATCATTGCCCGGGTTTTACAATGACCTTTTGTGGTTCTGATCTTTCTTTTCCGTTTTTGTTTGATCGATCAGTGTGATTTCACTACTAGGTTCTAGAGCCTCCATTCGTTCTAGTTGCATTGGTTAGGTTTATTTCTATTCTTTGATATTGCTCTTGCGGTCTTGCCACCGATCCACGACTAATTAACAACTCACACAACAAAAGCAGTACTGTAGCAGACCTAGTTGGGTCATTTTGCTGTGGGTTTCATAATTGAGCCTGTTTCTTAACTTGGTCAATGAAACAACAACTTGTGAGAAATACAGTGCGCATGAACGCTTGATTAAGCAGAATCTGTGCACCTCCTTGGACAACGTACGCATGCATGAAACAAAATCGCCTTCCCTCGCTTTCCCGTTTTCGGTCGCTCTATGCCATCATTTTACCCCTATGCATCAAAGAATCAATCACGTTTTCTCCGTGCAAAGCTTTGTTTCTGCAAACAGACTCGTTGGGTAAACATTCTACCTAGGTAATGAAAGGGCTGCTGTAAAATCCCCAACAACGAACTTGGCAAAATTAATTAATAAAGAATCTTTTGTTACCTTGTTGATCAAATTGAAGTCCAGGCACTTTTACTTCCTATGCATCATGGGAAGGGTTCAACTTTAGCCCAATAGCCCGTACGTAAGTAAACTAAGCTGGCTAGGAGGTTACTGTTGTGTTGGTACTTCTTGCTATTTATATGTTTACTTATTTGGAAGAGGCTAAGAGATTATAATGCTTTTGTATATTGTCGACATTTTGTACCTAAGCTGCACCGATGGCATCCCAATTTCGAACTTTACTTGATGAGTTATAAATCACTAATAGTGCCTATGTACGTGAGTGTTCCAAAATCCAAACTACACACCATCAATGAAGAAGTGTCCAATGTCCATGCTTGGCTTATTTAATTCAAACACATCCTTACACACACTGTATAACTTGAAAGGTATCTGTACTAGAACCAGTCAACAGTCAAGTCTTCAATCTACAACAAAATAATCACGCAAATATTGTGTGCAGTACCCTATTAGTTGACAGTCGGTGTAACCATCAGTACAAATTAAATCTCACCGAGCAGGCTTGAGCATGATTGAGCAAAAGAAAACTCATATCTCTTATCTCATGACTCATGGAAAACCCAACAAACAAATTCACCGCTGTTCCCTCCCCCCAACCCCTCCTCCCAACCAAAAGAAAGAAAGGAAGAGCGACTTATCGTTTCATCATTTGTACCATTGATGATCGACCTAACAAACTTGTATCAACCGTGATTTCTCTGTCTAAATATTTGTTTTCAATTTCCCTCCCCATTACGGGTAGATGTCAAAGAATTTGGGGTGATGAAAATCAACAAAGATGAAGATGAAACTCTCTCTGCTCACCTCTGTAACACGTGTCTTCTATATGGCAAAGCACTGTGATTAGTATATCATCCGGTATGTCTTTGATCTCCTCCCAGAAGACCTGCCACTTATTAGTGGACCGAACCCGAAGAGCAAACGGTGGGACGCTGCAGAAACTGCCGGTAGATAATCATAAAAAAAAGTTGGATAACTTCCGGGCGAATAGATATGGTTTCATGGTGCTCATCAAAAGGGTGTCCAAATGTACATCACTGAAACATGTCTAAAATATTGGTTTATTATATCGCCCATGATTTAATGATTGACATGCTTTCTGCTGCCAAAGTCGAATAAGATCATCGGACCATCGGAAGAAAAGAATAGGATCGAGTCAGGATATAAGCTCGATTGGTACGGTGTATTGGTTTCATTTCAGATTCCAGTCGTACATGTACAATTGTAAGTTCATTGATCTAATAAGTATCGGAGCTTTAACTTGCTGAAGATTTTGTACTCTATTTTTGCTACACTTTATGCGTTGTTTTGTTTGTTGGAGGAGAGTGCTACGGAGAGCTGGAACGGAGTGTAGTTGCATACAATTGCAGTGCACTACAATAGTGAAATCTTATTAGATATATTGTACTATACTAGGAAACATATACTGTAGAGATATTATTCAGTATCTCTAGGATTCTGATTAGCTTGATGAATAAGCTATTGTATTCTATATATTGGGTTCTTCCCCATTACTGTTCTACACTTCTACAACAACATCAATAATATTCTACTTCTACCTTCTACATATTATTCTGTCAAATCTCCACAAACTTTCAGTTGCTTTGATGTTTCTTTTCGTTCATTCGTTGTATTGTGAATTGTGACCAACTGACCACTCAAGTAGTCAAGTCATGTTGGGCGTACAAATCTCTAACTCCGCAGTTTCTTATAGACTTGCTACCGTTGCTAGTTCTATCCTCGACCAAATGGAAATGACGAGTAGTTGTTGCAAATCAATATCATAATGACACACATCAAATAGACTATTGAATTAAATCGAAGTAAGGTAAACTATAAACATTATCTAATTTGATTCTCCTTTCACTCGCGTGGCTCCTCTTTGCCATCTTTCGTCAATTGGCAACGTTAGTGTTAGTCAAATTCATATCCCAAACATACATGCATTATTAGAAGCATACTTGTGATTTTGGAAGAAAAAAAATTTCCCGTAAGCGTAAAACCTTGTATTTAATATTTAGTTTATTAAAATGGAGATAATTGTTTCACCAAAAAAAAAGAGCTAAAAGTGTCATAAGCAACTAAGCAAGTAAAATAACTATAGTGAAGCAGACAGTCAGTGATTGTGACAGTGTGACTAATAGACCATCGGTAACCTCACGCAAAAAAATTGACTCATTGCCCATTGGTAAACCTTACTGGGCCTCTAATCCAGTCCAAGCTTACCCCAGCCCAAATTGGTTCGGCCTTTTTCATCTTTCTCTACCGTGAAATGAAGGAAGAGAGAGAGAGTGCGATAGATACAGATCGCACGATCATCACATTCTCGTCTCCAGCTCTCCGATCTCCACCCATCCAAAGTCAAAAGGTGCCTTCTTTCCCTTTTCTTTTTTTGTTTTGTTTTATCTAAAATTATTCGCAATATTGAGTCGTGGGAAAGACGTGCTTATTATGTTAATTAATCTGAGATGTGGAAATTAAGATCAGAATACTCTCTCTTCCTTTGTTTGCTTTCATTCTTCCATCAAAAATATACTTTCATTTCCCCTCTTCTTTTTATTTCTCTGACTAATTGCTGACTCAAATAGTAAAGATAATTTTTTAAGTTGTGTTGCTGAACAATAACCGACCTTAGCTCAGTTGGTAGAGCGGAGGACTGTAGTTGTAACAGCTATCCTTAGGTCACTGGTTCGAATCCGGTAGGTCGGAACTTTTTGTTTTCTTTTTTGAAAACTCTTTTACAAAGAAAGAACAATGCTTCCTTCTTCTTTTTATTAGTTTTCGTCTAAAGAAAAGCTTCCTTTTTAAAATTTCTTTTTGGAGTTTTGTTTAAATATATTTAATTAGCTATTTAAATCGCCTACCTTAGCTCAGCTGGAAGAGCGAGGGACTGTAGTTGTTATAACAGCCATCCTTAGGTCACTGGTTCGAATCCGGTAGGTAGGACTTTTTTTTTGCAAAAGAAATATTACACAAAGAAAGAACAATGCCTCAACTTTATTTTTTTCAAGAGACCTTGGTCATAAGAGAAGTCTAATCTTATTTGCAACTGTTCTGCTCAGTTTACATAAAGCAATAACTATGAATCAGGATCATCTCCTAGTACACAAGCATCAGTAAACGTCTTAAAGATTGTCTATAGTTGAATTGTACAGGAAATCGTCCTACGGATGTAGTTGCAAACCCAACCTTAGCTCCAGTTGGTAAAGCAGTTGTTCTAAGTTTCTAACAGGCAATTCTTGGGTCACTGGTTCGAATTAATTCGGCAGGTCGGATCCCTTTTCGTTTTTGTTTTCGTTTATTGTGCTGTGTCGATTACATCAGAATCTATTTCTACCTAATGGTGTTTGATTGACTTTATCTGCTACATCCAAAATAAAGCTAGTTGCACCTCATGCAGCAGAAGAGAATTGGATTTGTGGCAGTAGCCTTTATAAGACTTATGTCATGTCTTATGTCATGTACTTATGTTAGAACAATATTGCAAAATTCTTGTTAAGACACAACTTTCATAACCTGGAGATGGTAGGGTCATTTTGCTGGTATTTCTATCTCACACGAATGACTGCACTTGTGTTCTTGTCTGTTACGTTTGCTGGTTTGCCCGAAATTGATTTTAGAACTGTCAACAAGTCAGCCATGGTTCCATGCTTTTTAGTTTGACACTGGCTATGTGAAGCATTGAAACTCTTTAAACTGGATAGTCTTGTAACATTATTGTTTTATCCAACAATCTCGACTTGACGACGCCCTCTCTTATCCTTCAATTTCAGGCTTCCCTTGTAGACAAATGTCTTTGATTTTGCGACAATGATGCTATCTCACTTTGAGGCAGTGGGTGAAATTAGAATTAATGTATAATTGGAGATGATAGCTTATGAGCTTGTGATGTTGTTTTGTGTTGTCATTAGATCTTGGTACACTAGTTGGAACATAATTCTTGATGTTTCACTGAAAATTGCAGGAGACTGCTGAAAGTTTGTTGTGCGATAATGTGGAAGTTGATTGGAACCTGGAAGAGAAAGTAGTGTTTCCGTCAACGACTTTTGAAGCATTGAGAACTTATCATAAACCGAAAGGCAAATTTGTGCCTAACTTGATCACTTTGACTTGGATAGAATTTAGCCATAGGTTAGAGATAGCTCTAGATTAAGTTGCATGGCCTCTTTTAAGACAAGTTTTGTATGGCGAAACCTTCATGTCAGATGTTAATAACCATGCTGATTCATTCCCTACTTGTTTATGCTGATTCATTCCCTACTTGTTTATGGATCATATCTCCGTGTTTATCATCTTCACTAAAGCTGAGTTCACAGTTATGGTCTGCAACTCTGCACTGTGTAAATTTTAGTATCGGAAAACACAGGAATGTGCGGTGTTCGTTTTTTTATTGTTATTTCAATTTATTCTTGTTAGGTATTTTCAGGTAAATTTTAGTTTTATTCAGAGTACGTAATTCAGAAGCATCTCAAATTTTCAATTAGCTTGACTAGTTAAACCTGTTTAGCCAAATCCTATAACTAATGTGTTATGAGTGCTAATGTAGATTGTATAACTCCCACTGAGTTACTTGAGGGCAGGCGTCCGCTAATTGATCTAATCTCAGTATATGACTGTTAGTGATTCGCTAGATTATCAGTGTCCCCTGATGAAGAAATGAATTTTGCTGGCCCAAATAAACGTATAGTTCAGATACACAGCAAATTATTATTCTTAGCTTCTAATAGTCAAACTCACAAGTCATGAGTATTCGGTCTCACCAGTCACCTACTCACCTCATATGATCTTTGTGATCATGTCACAGTATCGCATATGATTTGCTCAGTTTCGAAACTGTCAAGTTGTTTATAAGTAACAGTTTCATCAGTGAGAGCAAGGGAAGGTGGGAACGGGCAGAACAGTAACCCTAAAATCCATCCAATATTGTTGCCTTTTTCATTCTACGCATCATTCGCATAGTATTGTTTTTCCTTCTATCGATCGTCATTCCTCAAATGGCTGTTTATTCCCAACTGAAATAGTCATCTGAGAAGCAGAGCTGCTGCAGGGTCTTAGCAAGCATCTGTGAATTTTAGTCTGCAGCCGCAGACTATGAACTTTGGTGATATGTTGGCAGTTTGTGTATACAAATTAAAATATACATCGACTGTGATTTCTTTGTCTAAATAGTTTTTTAGCCCAAAACAGAGTGGAGTGATGGCTCTTCCGGTTTGGGTAACAACCAGGAAAGGTGGGGCGCAAAGGGACACTTGCAAGTTGTTGAAGTCCCTTAGACAGTGTTGTTCAATTCATCGTACATCGTTGGGTCCGCGTTGTTAAAGGTTGAGATATATTGGTATACAACCTATCGCAAAATTGCCGGGAACTATAAGTCTCGTTCCTCCAAGGTGGATGAGCTCCCTCACAACCTGTGAAATCTCATTGACAACATGTGGGACGAGCCTATGAGCCGCGTCCATGTCGTTATCTCCAACTAGGGTAAAATTATAGTCGTTTCCTCCCGTTTCACCCACGACCATGAAAGAGTGACGAAGGAGTTGAAGTGCATTTTGAACCAATTTAGCTACACGCCCAATGAGCTGGTTGACCCGTGAGGATGCACACCTGACACCTAGTTGGAATAATTGCTCTGGAGCAAGGGCCGCTGATCCAGCCACTGCAAAGTTAACACCATGGCTAAAGTCCGCCCTCCCCTCTGTAACTGCCAAGTATGGAGGTAGATGTGGTAGGTTGAAGTGGTCTGCCAAGTAATCAGGTAACCATCAGAATGCTCTACCTCTAGGCCCACCGGCGCTCTCGCCATAAGGAAGTAGTGCGTAAGGTCCTCCTGTAGTCCTGTGAGGGATTCTCTCTAATCAAGTTCCCACGTCATGTATGAGATAGGAAGTAAAAGAGTCGACAAAACGGCCTTGATTTTCTCCATGGTCCTCTTAAGCTAATCAAACTCTCTAAACCTCTATGGCATCTGAGTAATTTGTCCCAAGCTTCCCTCATGGCACTCTTTTTAGTGGTCTTGTACTCGTGTTCATCTACTTCTCTTTTTGGTATACCTAAAATTTTCGAGAAATTTGATAGCACTGTCATAGTGCGTGGTGACGGATTGCTGTGAATTGCCACATACACACGGTAGTGAAGGGCAGCTGAAAATCCCCAAGAACTATGACGGTAATTAGAAAGGGCACAAAAAAGGAAACGGGTTCAATTTATTAGTTCGTAAGTCAATTCAGCTAGCTAAGATGTGTTACCGTGTTGCCGTGTTGGTGTAACTTGTTACCATTATGTTTATTATTTGGAAGAAGCTAAGAGATTATAATGCTTAATTTTGGAGTTTCACCTTGTTTAAATTTGTACCTACTCAATTGGCATCTAATAAATAAATTTGAAGCTTTACACAATTTGTAGTATACTCATATGGAATTTACCATTCTTCCGGATCTTGATGCCACTCTTTATTTGTGTTTAAAAATAATGAAAGTATATAGTGAAGCTGAATCAATTGGAGAGTTAGAATTTCAAGCTCGCATCACTTTCACCAATTAATTTTTTTGTTGATGTAGACAACTGGGGAGAGAACTATGGGTGTGTTTTGGTCGGCTGAAAATATATGAAGTGAAACTGAACTGAACTGAACTGAACTGAAAAAAACTGAAGAAAACTAAGGGTGTGTTCTGAAAAAAACACTGAATGTAGTTAAAAACTAAGGGTGTGTTCTGCTCGGCTGAAATGATATGAACTGAAACTGAATTGAACTGAAAAAACTGAAAAAAACTGAACTGAACTGAAAAAAACCTGAAAGATGCTGAACAAAACTGAAAAAAACTGAAGACAATTATAATTTTATAACTAAAATTTTACTGAACTGAACTGAAAAAAACTAAAAGATGCTGAACTGAACTGAAAAAAACTGAACTGAACTGTAGTACTACTGACGAACAAAATATAGCCTTACTATAAAAAAAAAAAACTGAAAAACGCTGAACTGAACTGAAAAAAACTGAATTGAACTGAAAAAAACTGAACTGTAGTAGTACCGAGTACCGACTAACAAAACACAGCCTATATATGGAGCTCATTAATACCGAGGGCGCTCACAGGTGGTAGTGTGGTACCACGCATTTTAAGTTCTCGATGGGAGATCGTTTGTACGAGAGCACCAAGTTAATGAGAGTTCAATTAACGTACAGCTTTTCTGAATTTTGAGTACGAGTGCGTTTCTGTCCAGGAGACTAGGAGAGTAGAATTATGAGTTTATGACCCCCGGGTCTTATATACGCATCGTCCCATGTTCTCCGAACCTGGGTGCAGTGTGTTTAAAAGCGTAAGAAGCCATGACAAATAATAATAGAAAACATTACCACCAATTTGCCATCACCATGTGCCTCATACTTAAGATAAAAGGTCAAATTAAGGCAATGAGCGTGTTCACTAAGCCAACAGATTGAACATTGGATGCTAGAGGAACTACCTACATTAATTAAGTATAGAAGTAATGTTCAAATGAGCCTACGTGCTTGTACAAATACGTCTCCAGGTGCAACTTAGGCACCCAAATCTGCAAATATTGAAAAGCATGGCCATCAGTTTAATATCCTAATCCAAACCAAGTTGGGTTGATGTACTGGTTTAGTACTCCATCCCTTAAACAAGTGGTTGGGGGTTCGACTCAGCCTCCTGCCACTTAATACTCTGACAATGGGACGAGGTATCCTAATCCAAAGTTTCACATATTGAAATTGGATCGATTCAAAACCTCGTGGATACAGAATCAGATGGAAGTATAAATGGAACTATGGAAGCACACCACTTATTATAGTACCTCGCAAAACAAAGCGGATCTTCCTCGATTCTGTGCCCTATTGAGGACAGAAACCTCAAAACGTTAATCAAAAAAATTATTTAATTGTATCGTCCAAGCGTAGCACGACGTTAGCACGAATGTACGATGTTAGCACGATGTATATATATATTGCGGTCTTGAAAAGTCAACTTAAGCAAAAATGGCTACATATGCTTCAGAAACTATTGAGAAACCACATAGGAACTTGGGGATCTCAACATTTAACTGAGATTCACAATTACCATTCTAGTATTATTATATACTATCGCTCTATCAGACAATGGAGAGAGTAGTTGCGGCTAATTACTTGCAAAAGCTAGTCATTATGCTAGCTTGTATTCTGCTCATCACCTCAGGTTCTGCATCCTCAACCAACCAAGTATAAGATTGTACAGTATAAGGTTTGGTACCTAATAATGTCTCTTTTGTTTTTCTTTTGCTCTATTGCAGCTCCAGCATCAGCAGCCAGGTCGCCACCAGAGGTACTAGTGACGGGCGGAGCCACAATGATTGAGCAAGTTGTCGGTACAATAATCATTGACTTCAAGGGAAGAGCAAGTGAAGAGGCCGTAGCAGTGGTGCAGTCAACTGTCCCTAGCAGCGGTACCATTGATCAGGAGAGCAATATGTTGCAGTGTGTACAGAACTATGGAATGTGTCATCGTTATGAAGATTGTTGTAGCCGCCAGTGCATATATTTCCCTCCATTGATGGTTCGCCTTTGCCAGAAATAAAAAATATAAATAGGTCCTAATAGCTTTCGAAACGCAGATCGTGTTGATTCATATCCTTACCAAGTTGCTAGCTAGCACGATCGATCTTCGACCTGTTACAAATGAAAGCGTTACTGTGACTTCTACCATTATCTGTTGGATTTCGTAATTTTAAGTTTGCGTATAATTAAGCATTTTCTTTGTATTGATTGATTTCATGAGCATGCACTATATCATGAATGAATAAACATCAGGCCAAGGTCCTAGCATGGAGGTTATTCAGAGCTAGAATCAAATCAATGATGTGTGTATAAGAATTTTATTAAGAACCATCGTATAAGTAGCCAAACTAACGGATGTTAAATCAATATTTTGGGACATATGATCTTCGAACCCTCAGGCCTCTGCCATATTGAGAAAACAAGCGATCATTATTTTCATTCCTAGTAATTGGTTTTTGGGTATAAAGTATTGAGGTGTTTTATATATGCAACAAGTTGGAGATGATACAATCAAAGAATTTAAAGGTCACTAATCTCCCATCAGTAACCCTGAAGTTATGTTTTTGAGATCCGATTAATATACTAGTTGGAATATATTCTTGATGTTTCTTTGAAAATTGCAGGAGACTGTTTGCTGTGCGATAATTTGGAAGTTCATTAGTAGAGAAGGTAGTGACTCCATCAACGACTTCTGAAACTTTGGGAACCATTATCATAAACCAATAGACAAATTTGTGCCTAACGTTTGAATGTTTGATGCACTTTGAACCGCTGTAGGGAATGAGAATTTTTTTTATTATCACTTTACAACAACAATAACAATATCTCAATTTAGATCCCATCTCAGATGGAGTATCGAGGGAGTTTGATCCACGCACCCTTACCCGGTTTGGCAATCAGTTATTTTAATTTATTCTTGTTAGGTATTTTCTTGTAAAAATTTGTTTTTTTCAGAGTAATTCAGAAGCATCTCAAATTTTCAATTAGCTTGACTAGTTAAACATGTTAAGCCCAATTCTGTAACTAACGTGTTATGAGTGCTAGTGTTATGTAGATTGTATAAGTCCACTGAGTTTACTTGAGGGCAGGCGTCCGCTAATTGATCTAATCTCAGTGTATGACTGTTAGTGTCTTAGTGATTCGCCGGATTATCCGTGTCCCCTGATGAAGAAATGAATTTTGCTGGCCCAAATAAAGTTCTCGATCTACATGGGCAGCCCCAGACCCTATACAGATACACAGCAAATTATTATTCGTTAGCTCCTAATAGTCAAACTCACAAGTCATGAGTATTCGGTCTCACCAGTCACCTACTCACCTCATATGATCTTTGTGATCATGTCACCAGTATCGCATATGATTTGCTCAGTTTCGAAACTGTCAAGTTGTATATAAGTAACAGCAAGGGAAGGTGGGAACGGGCAGAAAAGTAACACTAAAACCCATCCCAATAATGTTGCCTTTTTCATTCTACGCATCAATCACATGTATAGTATTGTTTCTCCTTCTATCAAACAACTTCGGAAATATGTTGGCAGTTTGTGTATACAGATTACAATATGCATCGGCTGTGATTTCTTTGTCTAAATGTTTTATTTGCCCAAAACAGAGTGGGGCAAGGGCCGCTGATCCAGCCACTGCAAAGTTAACACCATGACTAAAGTCCGCCCTCCCCCTCTGTAACTGCCAAGTATGGAGGTAGATGTGGTAGGTTGAAGTGGTCTGCCAAGTAATATACAATCAGGTAACCATCAGAATGCTCTACCTCTGGGCCCACCGACGCTCTCGCCGTAAAGGAGTGGTGGGTAAGGTGCTCCTCTAAGGGATTCTCTCTAATCAAGTTTCCCACGTCATCGTTGATTGAATCTCCAAGAGTACATATGCGTAAAAGGATTGGGTATGAGAATTCACAGCTCAGATAAGAAGTAAAAGATCGAGTCAACAAAACGGCCTTGATTTTCTCCATGGTGCTCTTAAGCTAATCAAACTCTCTAAAACTCTATGGAATCTGAATAATTTGTCCCAAAAATGGTCGCATTCCTCAATAATCCTCATGTCACTGTTTTTTTTAGTCCAGTGGTGACTGATTGCTGTTGTGGTATTGCCACATACACACGGTAGTGAAGGGCAGCTGAAAATCCCCAAGAACTATGAACCTAAGTGAAGGGCACAAAAAAGGAAAAGGGTTCGTTAGTCAATCCAGCTAGCTAGGAGGTGTTACCGTGTTGGTGTAACTTGTTGCCATTATGTTTGTTATTTGGAAGAAGCTAAGAGATTATAATGCTTTTTGGAGTTTCAACTTGTTTAAATTTGCACCTACTTAATTGGCATGTAATGAGTTTGAAGCTTTACTCAATTTGTATATAGTATGGAATTTACCTTTCTCCCGAAGCCTGATGGCAGTCTTTTTTTGGCTGAGATAATGAGGTCAATCTTGTTCATTCTGTGATCTCCTATTATAAAATTCCCACATTTTGAATTTGTACATCGATCAACTTATTTTGTTTTGAGTTGAGGTTTCATTATAGGAGATTGCAGTAGAGAAAACGTTTAGAAACCGTGCTAAGGGGAAAATTAAATGTAATTCATTCTGTAAGAGAGTACTTTAATTTGCTATGCTCCAGTGCTCCACTACAAGAGTCAAGTACACGAAAATGGATATGAGACACTGGACGCTATCTCCCGAATTAGGGAAGACGCAAGATTTGTTTGTTTAACCGACAAAACACATCAAATATTTCATTTTGCCTAACAATGGGGGAAAATAATCATACTAAAATTTTAACATCGCCATCCCTCATTCTATTTACTTGTTTGACAGAGGAAAGTGCAAATAAGAGAGTGATTAATTGGCAAAAAAAAGTACAAGAATGTGCTGTGTGCGTTTTTTTATTGTTATTTCAATTTATTCTTGTTAGGTATTTTCAGGAATTTTTTTGTTTTATTTAGATTTCAGAGTACGTAATTCAAAAGCATCTCAAATTTTCAATTAGCTCGACATGTTAAACATGTTAAGCCAAATTCTGTAACTAACGTGTTATGAGTGCTAATGTAGATTGGATAAATCCACTGAGTTTACTTGAGGGCAGGCGTCCGCTAATTGATCTAATCCCAGTGTATTACTGTTAGTGATTCGCAAGATAATCCGGTATTGCTCTCTATCTACATGGGCAGCCCCAGAGCCTTTTCAAATACACAGCAAATTATTATTCTTTAGGTTCTGAGATACTCCTAAAGTCCTAAGACAGTCAAATTCACAACAGTCACAAGTATCCGGTCTCACCTCATATGATCTTTGTGATCAAGTCACACTATCGCATTCGACTTGCTCAGTTTTAAACTGTTGTACACAACTATACAAGTAACAGAGCTGTAAAAGAAAAAAGTATATAAGTAACAGTTCCATCAGTGAGAGCAGGGGCAGGTGGGAACGGGTAGAAAAGTAACCCTAATTCCCTAAAGGCCCTCCTAAGAATTGTTTGCGTTTCATTCAGTTCTAAGCATCAAGCGCATTGTATTGTTTTTCCTTCTCTCTGCCGTCATTTCTCAGACTAGAAATGGCTGATTATTCCCAAATTAAATAGACATTTGAGAAGCAAATTGGTGCTGTAGGGAGTTAGCAAGCATCTGGGAATTCTTCTACACGTACGGAACCGCAGACTATGAACTTCGGTCATATGTTCCAGTTTATTTATACAGATGAAATATCCATCGGCTGTGATTTCTTTGTCTAAATGGTTTTTTCCCCCAAAACGGAGTGGGGTGATGGCTCTTCCAGCTTCTGTTAACAGACAATTAGAGATTTCGCATACAAATTTAAGGCAACGATTGGAGAGTAATGGGCACAAAGAACTCGAATCTGAGTAATTTGTTCAAACATTTGTCCCATTCCCCCTTTGTCTTTTCTGTACTGGTCTAGTTCAACTTTTTGGTATACGTAAAATTTTCAAGAAATGTGATAGCACTGTCATATTAGTTCTCCATTGGTGGCTGCAAAATCTCAAGGAGGTAAAACTGGTGATGTTAACATCTCTTTTTTTTACTTTTTTTTATTTATTTTGGGAGAAGCTAGCTCAATAGAAACCCAGGCATTTATTATTTCCAATGCATAAAGGAATTCAGATAGTTAGGAGGTGTTACCGTGTTAGTGTAACTTGTTTGATTATATTTGTTATTTGGAAGAAGCTAAGAGATTATAGTAATATAGTGTTTTTGGAGTTTCGACTTATTGTTTAAATTTGCACCTATTCAAATGGCATCTAAATCTCTCGAGTTTACTCAATTTCTACTATATTTTGGAATTTACCATTCTTCCGATTCCTGATGCCAGATTGCCAGACATATACTGTCTTTATTTCTGTTTAAACTGAATAAAGGTAATGTAGTACTGATGTTGAATCAACTGGTGAGTTAGAGTTTCAAGTTCGCATCACTCCCACATCAATGATTCAAAATTTGTCATGGAAATGGTCTCAAACTTCTACTCGGTGGAAACATTCCAAAATTCCATGTTAGCAACTAGATCAACTAGATCAATCAGCTGCATAGTTGGTGGGGAGCTAAAGACCCTATTCGTTTCGCAGTTTATTGACAGTTTATTCAATAATCTTAAGCTCAACTTATAAGATAAGCTTAACTTTTACAGATAAGTTGTGTTCGTTTTGTCAGCTTATGGAGACAGCTTATCGAATAAGATAGCTTATTTGGTAAGCTGTATAAATAAGCTTATCAAATAATCTCCTATCAATAAGCTTTCCATATTCCAATATTACCCCTACTGAAAATATTATCCTCTATAATTGGTAAGTATGATTGTCCTTTTATGTCATTTTATATTAATCAGCTTCAGCTAATTCATCCGAACACCCTAATTAGATTATCTATTAAGCTTCAGCTTCAGCTTAAGCTAACAAATCAGCTTCAGCTACCTAATCAGCTTCAGATTCAGCTACAGCTATGTTTGCCGAACAGACCCAAAGGCTACTGGTTTATTTTGTCTCTATTAAGCTGTTTCTTTATTACTTGTTTTAAACACTACGAGGCTATTTCTAGGCAGCACTAAACTGCAAAATCTATTTATCTGTTTCATTAGTGTGTGCTAGATTTGGGTACGGGGAGATTAATAGAAAGGGTGACCCAGACTTGAGTCATTGTCGGACGAGTCGAGTTGAGTTCGAGACGAGTTAATGATGTTTGAACCACATTCAGTCACATACTTTTTGGACTGGTTGAGTATGAGTTAGAGCAAGCCAAGTTTGAGTGAGGTTGATCGAGTTCAACCGGTCAACTAATATTCAATTCATAAAATACTTTTTTTTAGATAAATAAAATATTAATTTCGCATTGCCACTTATTGAGAAAAGTTTACTTTATATGCACACAAAATAATCATATTTATCATCTATTATGGCACTCTTACTTTATATTTTAGTACCTTATTTATCTCGGGTTTTAGTTAAGGTATGAATTGAATTGTGAGTCAAGTTGAATCAAGTGTCTGAATCGAGTTGAGTTAAGTTGAGTTAGTAGACAAGTTGAGTCGAGTTGAAGCGATTCGATAATTGAAGAATCCTTAACCCATGCTCACACGATCCGACCTTGGCTCAGTTGGTAGTGCGGACTGCGGACGACTATAGTTGGTCGATGGCCCTCTGATATCCTTAGGTTACTCCTGAGGTTGTTGGGCAGCCCCAGAACCTTTTCAGATACACAGCAAATTATTATTGTTTAGCTCCTAATAGTCAAACTCACAAGTCATGAGTATTCGGTCTCACCAATCACCTACTCACCTCATATGATCTTTGTGATCATGTCACCAGTATCGCATATGATTTTCTCATCAGTTTTGAAACTGTAAAGTTGTATATAAGTAACAGTTCCAAAAGTGAGAGCAAGGGAAGGTGGGAACGGGCAGGAAAGTAACTAACCCTAAAACCCATCCCAAGAATGTTGCCTTTTTCATTCTACGCATCAATCGCATATGTAGTATTGTTTTTCCTTCTATTGACCAACTTCGGAGATATGTTGGCAGTTTGTGTACACAGATTACAATATGCATCGGCTGTGATTTCTTTGTCTAAATGTTTTATTTGCCCAAAACAGAGTGGGGCAAGGGCCGCTGATCCAGCCACCGCAAAGTTAACACCATGAGTAAAGCCCGCCCTCCCCCCTGTAACATGTAAGTATGGAAGTAGTGCGTAAGGTTCTCCTGTTAGTGGATTCTCTTTAATCAAGTTTCCCACATCATTTATTGAATCTCCAAGTTGATACATATGGGTAAAAGGGTATTGGGTATGATAATTCACAAGTAAAGGAGTCAACAAAACGGCCTTGATTTTCTCCATGGTGCCCCAAAATTTGTCGCATTCCTTATGTCACTCCTTTTTTTAGCGGTCTTGTTCATCTAATTCTCTTTTTGGTATACCTAAAATTTTCGAGAAATTTGATAGCACTATCATAGTGCGTGGTCACTGATTGCTATTGTGGTATATTGCCACATACACACGGTAGTCAAGGGCAGCTGAAAATCCCCAAGAACAGTGAAGCCAGTTAGCCAGGTGAAGGGTACTAAAAAGGAAAAAGGTTCATTTTATTAGTTCGCAAGTCAGAGGTGTTACCGTGTTGGTGTAACTTGTTGGCATTATGTTTGTTATTTGGAATAAGCTAAGAGATTATAATGCTTTGGAGTTTCAACTTGTTTAAATTTGCACCTACTCAAATGGCATCTAATAAGTTTGAAGCTTTACTCAATTTGTATATTATACATGGAATTTAACTTTATCCCGGATCCTGATGGTATATAGTGAAGTTGAATCAACTGGGTTCCACGAGGCTTAATTGGCAGAGATAATGAGGTCAATCTTGTTCATTCTGTGATCTCCTATTATGAAATTCCCACATTTTGAATTTGTACATCGATCAACTTATTTTGTTTTGAGTTGAGGTTTCATTATAGGAGATTGCAGTAGATAGAGAAAACTTTGAGAAATCGTGCTAATGGGTAAATTAATATAATTCATTCTTTGAGAAAGTACTTTAATTTGCTATGTTGCACAACAAGGAGTCAAGTACACGAAAATGGATATGGAGACACTGGACACTATCTCTCGAATTAGGGAAGACAGACGCAATTTTT
>ONZK01003300.1:1522-13423 GCA_900322385.1 Pharnaceum exiguum
AATTAAGTGTAACTTTCAAATTTCAATGCATTAAAGTAACATTTTTCCCAAGTTTACCCTTTCTTATTTCTAATATAATGAACTAATAACATAAATGAGATGTGGGAATTGTTGAAATTAATAAGCGTATATTAGGAATTATAATTATCTTCTTAATATGTGTGATCAACTCTATGATGACACTTGTAATAAATGTTATGAAAATCGGATCGACCGACTGGTTCAACCAGAAACGGCGGTCTGGCCGCTTTTCAAATCCGGTCAAACTGAACTGGTAAAAAACCAATCAAAACCTTTAAGAAAGAGTAGAACCGGCCAATTCTGACTGTTTTTTTGATCGGTTCTTAACATAAAAAATTATTTATTTATTTTTTTAAAATATTGGTTTTGACCGGTGTTTAGCACCAGTTGAACCATTTAAATTGGTTGTACCAGAGAATCAGTTGAGAGGCTGGTTTGGTTTTTAACCATTGCTTATAATAGATCGGAGGGAGTAAAATAATCATTATTTTGAATAAAAAATTTAAAAATTTAAACTAATTTAAAATACAAATAATAATAATATTTTATTATATAAAATATAGTATTACATGTACTTTTATATTGTATGTTTCTTTTCAGGTCGAGTTCGGGACAAATCGGGGATTTAGTCGAAAAATCCTAACCATGACCCAGAAAACGGGCCGGGTTCGGGTCAAGTCTTCGGGTTTTGACAGGTTTTCCCACACATATAGCTACCATAACACAAACCAACGGCTCTATTACCACTTGTTGAGCTTAATGGCTAAGCCCATGTTTGGAAAAGAGGTGGCTAGTAAACAAGCTAAGTCTAGTGAAATTCTATCCTACAACCAATTGGCAACGCTCACGAAACTCATATATACACTAGTCTGCCGCCCCTTCTTTCTCCGATATGGACAATACACTCTTCACTTCACACAAGAAAACATAGGCCGTACATATATGGAGAGGGAGACAACTATACTTGAACCTTTGAGGGTACTATCCCAACACTAATTTTATAATAGCCTAACAAGGGAAGTAATTCTCTAGGCATTTATACATATGAAGTCTCTCTTCTTTCTTCAATTTGAGACAATATTCCTAGCAATATAATCCCACATATTCCTATCACTCACCTTAAGTTTACGATACATATTCGGGTGAAAGTCAATTGCAATATTCATGCTCACATGTCATGTATAAATAGCTCAAGTGCTCTACCACATACGGTATGTTTTAAACTACTGATTTCTTAAGCTGTTTATACTTGTAAACTATGTACTCCCTTCGTCCCTTATTAAGTGTCCTTTTTGGTGATTATTTTTGTCCCAAAATTATGTCCATTTTAACTATCATTCTATGGTAATTTTCTATAATACCCCCATCATTTATTATGTTGTCAAGTTGCAAAAGTATGAACACAATAGTAATTAGGGGCAAAATTGAGAAAAGATTACTCTTTGTTGATTACAAGGTCAATAAATGATGTTTTCTTAATATGTGTAATATGGTTAAAAATGACACTTAATTGGGGACGGAGGAAGTATATAGGAAAGTCAGAAACTGTAGTAGTTTGTTTTGTTTTTGTTAAATTGATCGAATGTCATTCTCTTCGATGCACAAGAAGTCCACGAAAGAACTGAAGAAGTGAGCGATGAATTACATACTGGCTCACTCAAGATATTGACCGCTATGTCTAGAATGGAGGGATCATTTATTTCTTGTGACAATTGGTAGTTTCTTTCTTACTTCTGATGTGGGATACAGCTTTAACAGAAAAATGAGTGTAACTAGTTAACTACTGTCTCTAATTAGCCATGCAAGGAATTCATAAGCTAGGCAATTTTGACTGACTTCCATGCCTGTCCGCTAGTGAGGGCGGACTTGATTGCATGATGTTTCTCACTTGATTGCGTCATTGTACTTTAGTCTATTACACTTGCGTCGCCCTCTATATGCGTCTATGGTGACCTTAATCAGCACGCTGAGAAAGGAATTGCGATGAGAACCTAAACATTTCAATACTTCTTTAGAACATCTTATGACTTGTCACTTGTGGAGTATGTTTCACCCAATATTTTGAAAATAGAACCGGTCATCGAACCGGCCTCTCAATTGTTTTAATGGTATTTAGGTGATTTAACTAGTTCAATCGATACTGAAAAATGGTTAAAACCGGCTATTTTAAAATCATCGAACGTACGGCGGGCCTAATTCGGTTTTCAAAACACTAGTTTTACCAACAATAAACGAAAAGGATTTTTTTTTGGAATTAATGGATTAAAATTAAAATTGAACTGAAAATAAATATTATTCTAGCACAACAAATTTGTCATTCTCATTTCAATGTATAATTGAGATATTATTTTCAAACTTACCCATATCAATTTCCAATACATTAGGAAAAGACATTATAACATAAATTTTAGTTGTGATCCGGATTTGGGAAAGTAATTGAACTTCATGTAATTTTTTTATGATGAAAAGAACTTCATGTAAACTTACAAGTTATTATATGGAGTTTTTTTTTGTGTGTATACAAATCATTGGCTCGATAATAGATAGTAGAAGCAGATAGCAGATAGCAGTTTCACAATAAATGTTAATGATACAATCTACTCTTTGGTAAATTAGCATATTGTTAGTAGATTGTGTGAAAATGTTAATGATGTAATCTACTCTTTGAAAATGATATTCTCATTAAAATATTAGCAAGTCTTTGGTACACCATATGGATTTATAACTAATTACAAAGGGAATGACTAATGGCATTAAAAATGTGACTAATAATAAATGTAGTAATAGTAGTTATAAATGCATAATGTGTACCCGTACATCCGGTGTACCTAAGAATTGGAGTTAGAATATTGAAAATAGAATATTTGTAGAGAAATATATTATTTAATATGTATTTAGCAAACACTACCATTAGGGATTTATAAGTCAAATCTACTCTTTTACCTTAAATGTACTACGGAGTATTTTTTAGCAGATTGACTTCTACCAAAGAGGGCCAATCTTTAATATTTTTTTTTTTGGTGTAGAGGGAGACACTGAGGCCGGTAAGAATCGAACCCTAACTTTAAAGGTTGAAGGTGTGCTCTCTATCACTTGAGTAACTCTCTCATCTTAGAGCAAATCTTTAATTTAGAGACACTTTAAAAATTCCATCCCCAAGAGATGGAAGGGTACGCAAAGCCTATTCGGAAGTCCCGTGTTGGTTGGAGTGAATAAAAAGCTCAAAATCACAGAGCCACACACGTTCGCATTGACCTTTACATTATGATTTTCAGCTAAATCCAAGAACGTGCGTGATTCCTATTATTGGTACTGCAACACACACGGCCCCCAAAGGCCACAGGAACACTGAAGTAGAGCAGCCACCACCACTAGTAGTCTCCCTGGGAAATTGGATACGTCGAAAGTCGAAACACTAAAGTAATCAAACGAAATCAACACACCTGAGCAATTAGAAAATACACAAGAAAATGGAAAAAGATTGGGTGACCCACCAGGTCAACGATCCACTAAATTTATGTGCCTACATCTCTCTAAAATTATTATAATCTCTTTGTTAGATTTAGAGAGATAAGGGAGAGTGCTACTACCAGGTTTCTAACCCGGTGGGTCACTCTAGCACTCTCCCAAGAAAATGTGACATTCTTTTCACAAACGAAATATTTTTTTTAGTGGAGTGTTGTAGACTAGTAGTTGAAAATTGAAACTAAGGGTTTGTTTTGGTCGGTTGAAAGTATATAAACGAAAACTGAATTTAAGTAAAAAAAACTGAAAAAAAAACTGAATTGAACTGAAAAAAAACTGAAGAAAACTGAATTTATCTGAAAACACTGAAAGTAGTTAAAGAGTATAAGGCTGTGTTTTGTTCGTCGTTAGTACTACAGTTCAGTTTTTATCAGTTCAGTTCAGAATCTTTCAGTTTTTTTTCAGTTCAGTTCAGTTAATTTTTAGTTATAATTATAACTGTCTTCAGTTTTTTTCAGTTCAGTTCAGCATCTTTCAGTTTTTTTCAGTTCAGTTCAGTTTCTTTCAGTTTTTTTCAGTTCAGTTCAGTTTCAATTCATATCATTTCATCCGACCAAAACACACCCTTAGTGATAATGAAGTTGTTTTAGAAGTTAAAACATTTGATGGTATATCTTGTTATGATTTTGAAAACTGACAATAGAAATTTGAAAACCACTTTTTTGGCTTCCAAAATCTGGTTTTTAGTTTTGAAAAAAACTGATAATTAGGAACTCAAAACGATCCCAAACAACACCTAAATGTTTATAATAAAGATTGAAGTAAAACGAATTAGTATGTTGTGAGAAGGAGAGGAGTATATGAACAAAACACAACATGTTTTATTTTATTGGTGAAAAAAAACACAAAGTGCCTTCAAAGCTATTACCCATTTCTCGTATGTCAAATTAATTAAATTACGGAAAATGTAGTGTGTGAATGCACTTCTCATAATATATCTTATTTAAAGCCGTTTCTGTAACAACACCAATGACCATATGGCGTAATTGAAGACTTTTTCATCATAACTATAAAACTTGACAACAAATTATACCGTTACAATATTTAATAACGCTTTTAAGCTCAATCTTGAAAGTTAACGAAAAAACACGTATAACAAAAGAAAATAATTGATGAACATTTTTAAAGTGCAAAAATAGAAGAATTTACAATAGTATTTTGCTTAAAGCTGGTTGTATATATCAAAATTACAGTTAAACAAATTATTATTCACAATTAAATTGAAATTATTCAAAATATTACTTGTATCGACTGAAAATAAGTGAAAATCGTAAGCTAAAATGTACTTAACTGCACTATAAATTTCAAGGTAAACAAATATGTGGACAATTGTAGCAATATGTAAAAAAAAGTTATATTAAAATTTTACAAATGGTGTAATTTTTTTATATGAACCCCTTTCATGCATATACGAGACTGGATAATAGTAACACAAAATGCCGATTAATGAGCCTTCAGGTGGTCATTAATGACCCATGGATGGCTATTCAAGACCCCGTCCCACATATGGAAACGAGTTCACACTATTTTCTGTGAATGATAAAACTATACAAGAAAGTGGGCCTTTGTTGGAATATGTTGTGGTCAAGTATATATCCTTTTTTTTTTTGAGAGAACAAGTACTCCCTCCGATCCAAAATTTATGTCATCCTAGGAAAAATATTTTAATCCAAAATATATGTCGTTTTAAATTTTCAATACATAATTTAATCAAATTCTCCAATTTTAACCCTTATCTTTTCTAAGGAGATAATTAATTTTATTTATATTCCCAAAGAATTAATAAGGGCATGTTAGTAACTTTTACCATCTCCTTAATATGTGTGCTCACCTCCAAAAAGACATATATTTTAGATCGGAGGAGTATATACCTTATTGAAAAAGCAAGGAATATAAATGCTGTAAATTTTTACTAGTCAAATAATCAATTTATTGCAATTAAATGGTTTCCCCCCTACCATTCCTGTACATAATTGCTGTTAAAATTTGACACGACAAAGAAACCGATCCATAGTTTATTTTGTGAATGGTAATTTTAAAATCTGTCACACAAAAAGTAACACAGTCACTGATTAAAGATAACAACCATACTGCATTTAATAAAATGTCATAAACTCAATGCATCCTTCTCTTCCTGCTCTATTAATACAGCATCAACATCCAGTGTGTCACCCTCATCAACACTCAGTTGTTGACAATCACTCACAAGTCACAACAGAAGCTAGAGATAGAAACAGAAAGATAAACAAGAGTACTGTATTCAAGAGTGCTCTCCCAAGAGAGTATCTCTCCCTTGCACTACACATATATACACCAGTATCAAAGGAAAATAAGATTTCCCTTCTCCTAGATTCATCAAAAAACCATCATAAAATCACACCAAATCTATCATCTATTCATCTATACGTTGTTGATCACACTATGTGCAACCCAAATACTTCCCCTCCTTCTTCTCATCATACTAGTAATCCTATCCCAATACTTGAGAAATCACCCCCTGAAGTAACTCCCAAATGCATATACTTTGATTTCTTTTCCTTAACCAAAGACCCTGAAAAGGAGACAAACGACAAGTTATTAAACGCTACCATCAATGACGATAGTAGTAACTTCCTTTCTGTTTCTAAACCATGGTCGTCTTTATTACCATCATCTTCAATAACCACTTCATCATCCTCGACGACCATAACGGACATCGTTGTGGAAACACGGAACTTGGTTTCTTTATCGTTTCCCATACTCTTAACAAATCTCATCTTATACTCAAAGTCAGTGTTGTCGATGGTTTTCCTAGGAAGGATAGGCGATGCCGAGCTAGCCGCTGGCGCGCTTGCCATTGCCTTTGCGAACATCAGTGGTCACTCGGTCCTGTCCGGTCTGGCCCTGGGTATGGAGCCGCTGTGCTCCCAGGCGTTCGGGGCGCAGCGGCGGCCCAAGATACTTTCTGTAACCCTCCAAAGATGTGTCATTTTCTTGCTGTGTTGCTCACTGCCAATATTGTTCTTGTGGTTGCACATGACAATGATGCTACAATACCTTGGTCAGGACCCTAATATATCCAGGCTGGCACAAAGGTATATTATTTTTACTATACCTGATTTAGTCACAAATTCTTTTCTTCACCCCATTAAGATTTACCTTCGCGCCCAAGGTATCACCCGTCCTGTTACATATGCCTCTTTAGCTGGCGCGATATTTCATGTACCAATATCTCTGTTGTTTCTTGGTAAACTTAAACTCGGGATTGTCGGGGTGGCTGCTGCCACCTCGGCATCTAACTTTATTGCTCTTCTTTCACTTATATTATACGTGTGGCTTGCTGGCCTGCATAAACCCACGTGGACACGTCCGACCAAGGAATGTCTCACCAGCTGGGGGCCTCTGGTCAAGCTAGCGGCCCCGAGCTGCGTTTCAGTGTGCCTCGAATGGTGGTGGTACGAGATCATGATTGTCATGTGTGGTTTGCTAGTCAGCCCGAGCGCGACGGTGGCTTCGATGGGAGTGCTAATTCAGACCACTGGGCTCATCTACAATTTCCCCGCCGCGCTTAGCAACGCTGTTTCAGCGCGTGTTGGGAACGAGCTCGGTGCGTGCCGGCCCAATAAGGCCCGACTCTCGGCCCATTTGTCCATTGCATGGTCAGTGATCATGGGGTTTGTGGCAATGCTTTTCGCTGTGAGTGCCCGTCACGTGTGGGCAAGGATGTTCACCCATGATCCCGAAATTCTGTCGCTAACCGCGGCCGCGCTGCCCATACTTGGGCTTTGCGAACTAGGAAATTGCCCCCAAACGGTGGCGTGTGGGGTGGTCAGGGGCACAGCCCGGCCCACAACGGCTGCAAATGTGAATCTAGGAGCCTTTTATGTGGTGGGAATGCCAGTGGCAGTTGGGCTGGCGTTTTATTTAAAAGTTGGGTTTTGTGGGCTTTGGATTGGTTTGCTGTCGGCCCAAATTTGTTGTGCCGGGTTGATGTTGTTTGTGGTAGGGACCACCGACTGGAAAGATCAGGCTAAGAGGGCCCACAATCTGACTCAAGTAAGTGGGCCCACGGTAACAGAAGGGCTTCATGAGCCTTTGCTAGGTGGTGATGGCCAGACGAAGAACAATCATCTATGTGAATGTGAAGATCAAAAGGAGCAAATAATCCACATTGTGGTGACTTCATCCTAATAACGATGAATAGTATGTTGAATGAAGACTCAAACATGATGTAATTCTATTTTTTCATTTTTAATATAGGGAAATTATGATTTTATTAGATCTTTTATCAAATTGGTTCAGTGTGAATTTGATCTCTCTTTTTTCCTCCCTAGCTTTTTTGTAGTTGGTTGGGAGAGATGGGCACTTGGGTAGCGTCAAAAGAGGACAAGAAAACAATGTTGTTTCCCTCTCATCTTATTATTTTTTGCATTTTTTCAGCTCTCCTTTCTAGCTGTTTAATTTGTTTATAGGGTTGTAACTTGTAAGTATCAAGTATGGCTCTCTTGCTGTGATTCAATTTTCCCATCGTGATTGGCGATCACATTTTTTTCTAATCATTTGTCGGGTTTGTTTATAATTCCATAATTCTGTCGAGGCAACTGAGGGGTTAATTATTTTACAGTAGAATTATTACGAACATTTTGTAAGGTGAAATTGATCAATTGTCAACAGCTTAGCTACAAGGGGTAAAGAGATGGCGTGTCAACAGCACAATGTAATCGATCAGTACTTCAATTGATCAATTGTCCATAACAATTTGTAAGATAAATTGATGAATCGAAGCACTAATTACCTTGAGCCCGTAGTTATCTAGTCACTCAGTCAGTACAAAAGCAAGGATCCATTGACCACAATTGTGAGTAGGAGAATGTATTTTTCATTTTTTTCCTAACCTACACCTTGTCATTACCCAGTCACCAGATGATACGGAGAAGCTGTACCTGGGAAACAAAAAGATTATGCATGTTCCTTTTCAATACTCCGTATGAACTATCTAGATCTAGCATTCTAGCTATATTAATTCCGTACTGGCTGTTATAGCTTGAGCCTTGAAGGATGTTGAGTATTTGACTTTTTTTCTTTATTATTCTTTTTAAAGCTTGTTACAGATTGATGAGAAAATGTGATGAGAAGCAAATCCCCCTTGGGAAGGACCATTCATGCTGTCACTACGTAAGGATGCTTGTCCTTTCGCTTATCAGTGAAAGTGAAAGCTGTAGTAATGGCACAACCACTTTATTTTGTAAGATAGTAGCAGGTCTGAGTAATGATGTCAATACTGTATCACCGAGATGAACAGTTTTGTGTGGAATGTCTCAGAAATTCAGACATGTTTTCACTTGAAAATGTCCAAAACCGAAATGATCTAGGTATCATCGCCTTACCCACCATCTACTGAATACTGATTGTATATATCTAGCCAACTCAACCTTGAAATATATAGCTGTATTGTATAGCCACTCATCAACTTAACCTTATCTACATTGAAGATCGAATAAGTATGCAAATCATTATCAAACCATTCATGTGGAATATATCGATGCACAGGAGTAGATGTTTTAAAATTTTGTCCATTAGCTACTTTGCCGTATGTATTTGTTCCTACATTATTTTTCAGAGATTGAGCAATGAACCATTCATGTGGAATATGTCGATGCACAGGATTTGCTGTTTTAAAATTTTGTCTATCAACTAGGCACAATTTAGTCGGGAGGTCATCATCTATAAATTAAGAGGAGGACTTGTATACACTTAGGTGCTCAAAAAAATCTACAATTTCCTATTTTATCTATCTTTTAAAAATGTTCCAGCTTAATCAAGCTAAGATTGATACGTCATATATGCTAGCTAGCTATCGTGTATAAATGCCGCTACTCCTTAGCACTAACAAGCTAGCTTAGACTGTATTTTGTTTATCTATAATGTTAGAATTTAGTTTTTTTTAATTAAGTTCAGTATTTTTCAATTTAGTTCAGTTTTATTTATAATTTTAATTGAATTTATTTTTTTCGGTTCAATTCAGTTTTAGTTTAGATTCTTACAGCTGAACAAAACACACCTTTGGTCTAATTAATTTGCTTAGGTTTATGTCTTTAATTCTTAGGTACAGTCGGTATAATTTTGCATTTCTCAAAGCATTACAATACATACTTTTTAGTCACCATGTAAAGACTATTAGCCATCCCTGTAATTGTTAGTCACAAACTCACAATTTCACGCCCAAAGACTTGTTGCCGTTTATATACGCCAACTCAATCATCACCAAGACTACAACGTATGTAGTTATATTATTAATCCTTAATTTTTTCGTGCATCATCATTTGAAGCATATTGAAAATTTGCTTTGGATGCTCTTGGCGAGCATGGGGGCCAAGCGCAATGGTTAAGTTGCTCTACCAATTGGTCCAGGTGAAGGGGAGAAGGAAATGTCGAAGTGATATGAAGCAGTCTCTGTTAGAAGTTTCCAATTAAGTTTTAGGAAACAGGACCACGTACCTTCTCTTACCTCCTTTTCGGGTTCGACAGATTGCCTGATGGTCCACGTACCCTGAAAGAATGCCATAATCTTGCTCATTGTACTCATACGGAGTACGAGTATATAGCAAATTGTCCTTCAAGTTTGACAACACTTCAGGTTAGATTAGATTCCCTTGTGGACTTGTAATATCTACCGGAATTAATTGGAATAAATTATAAATCGTACCCTGAGTTGTATTGCACTAAGGATCTGTCTTCATCATCAAAATGTCTGCTTGAATAAAGAACAAAGGTTGAAGGGGGGCTCCTTGCAACAAATGCTTAATAGGGAAGATCATAATAATGGAAGATACAAAGCACTGAAGCACACAAGTCATATTTCACTGCAAGTAGTAATTGGCCCATGGTTTAGAGTAGTTATGTTGGACAACAAGTAGGTGACCTTATTCGGTTAAGAGCTCGTTCTCTATAAATACAACAACAACATCCCAATCTAGTCTCATCTCAGATGGCCGGGGTACTAAAAGGGAGCCTGTTCTTTATAAATCTGAATTTCATAAAATTCAGTTCGATCGGCAATCTCTAAAGAATACGGCCTTCTGCTACTTCTCTTTCTTGGTAGTCGTCAATGAACTACTTTTAATTAACTACAGCACAATATAATCTACCTGAACATTAAAGTCATCAAGAAATGTTTCAGTCTTATAAATCACACAATTTTTTTAAAAAAAGTATCACTCTTTTTTTTGTTGTTGATGGAAATCACTCATATTGATCAAAGAAAGTAAAACTAAATTCAATTAACGTAATGAACTATCAAAATGAAATAATAAAGCACATTAGTATAATTATTGATCAATTGGTCATCTATTCATCTGAGTTGGATTGTCCAAAATTAGTAAATTATATATACTACGTATGAAGACATGAAGTTATGAACTATTACAAAAGAAACTAACCTACAAAGAGAGCACTATAATGTGACAGTGAACTAGTCATTAATGGTGGATTGGTGGTGAACTGGTGATACTAAATGCATCAAGGGCACCTGGTCCGCTACTCGGCTACTCCTCCCGGAATGTTGTGTACATGTACGTACAGACTAACAGACAAATAGGCATTTCCCGTGATTTTTCAACTTTAATTTCGATTATTTCCTGTTAGGAAGAAACAGTGGACACAATTACGTACCCCTGGGAAATCTGATAAGAGACCACTGATCTTCAATTCACAGGACAGCACCAAAGGTGCCTCACGAATGGGAATAGTACCAAAATGGACCTTGTCTCTTATTTCAGTGGCAGGACTGCAGGAGACCCTCTCTCTGCAATACGCACGAGGGGCCTTGCACACGTTCTTGATGCCAAGGAGCGTACTCTTTGACGATCAGACGACGTTGAAACCTCATGTAGTACTCCTGAAAAGTCATTAGTTAACCCACCTTGAAATCAGCCCCACCTACGTGATTTTGGTATTGTGGTGCAGCGCTGAGCCGCTGAGGTAGAGGTGTATATCTATACGGTGATTTAGAAATGATTGACCCTTTTAACTAAAAGTTACTCGGTATATAGAAGTCATGTAAGTATGTAACATATAGATTTTCCTTTGAAAAATGTTGTGCAATGTAGCAATGGGCTACATAACGTTGCCAGCAGTGTACGAGTAAGAGCAGCGCAGTTATGATCCTGACGAGCAATGCTAGGGCTGTAAGAAACGTATAAGGCTGGGCCCCACCAAAAAGTAGTGTAAAATATTGATAGTGGGAAGTGAGTCAGCAAGCCCCACCAAAAAGTAACGATTTTTATTTTGTTTTTACAAACATACAACTGTATGAAATGAATATACAACTCTAATAAAGCAATATACAACTCAACTATAAAAACATACAACTTTTGC
>ONZK01003300.1:16810-31299 GCA_900322385.1 Pharnaceum exiguum
CCCCTCTTTGGACATGCATGTGGCGAAAGTCGTAATAAAACACTAAGACTTCAAAATAATAATTAAGAGATGTGCTTTTAAGGGTTAATTTCTTAATATTTGGTGGGTGAGTGAGGATAAAATCCACTTGAAGGATACGTGCTAGTTTGTAGGGTCAATTCTAAGATTAAAAATCTATGGTGATCTCCGCCTTAAAGGGTAGGGTGTTACAAGATTATTAAAATAGAAGTAGAAAAGAGGACAAAAGGAGGTGATATGAAGAATGTAAACTTTGACCAAGAGTATTTTGTCCACGATACATGAGTGTAAACTTTCACATAAACTTGTTACAATTATATATATACAAAAAGGGTTACAAATAAAGGTTTAATGACCTTTACTTTCTACATTAGTAACCTTTTCCGGCCAAACTCGTTACAATTATAAAACCATTTAATACGGTTTTTTCTAGTAAACTTTGGGCTTTTAAGTTTTTAATCACACAGTGTTATTCATTAAAAAAATGATACTTTGCTCAGCGGAAATTTCAATATAATGTCATATGGACTCCACACTGTCCGATATTACCCTAATAGGGAACCTATCCGCTATTTTAGCATATTTTGTCTTTTTTCTCTCCTATATCAATATGCTATTAAATTAAATATTTGTTATTTGGGCTCCTATTTCTTTGATTCTTTCACATAATTTTCTGCTTGCTAGATGATATCTTTTAATTACCCAAATAGGACCAATTGAGGCCTAATTCTTGTATTCCATATGTTGCTAACAAAGAGAGCCGCCATGTGGAGTTGTGGGCTGCGAATTTACACTCATACTTGTAACTTGTAAGCAAGAAAGTAAGCATTGATCATGTCATGATGCATACCCAACCTGGCCACAACTTTCTTTTATACATTTATTGGAGATAACTTGGAGCTCATGTAAGTTGCTTGACAAACTAGATGACATTTCCGAAATTCCAATCTATTACAGTATAACATTAGATTATATTATTTATAAATTAAGACCCATATCTGGTGCCCGCCTTTGTGGTGTCAGCATCACTAGACCTTTGTTAAGGTGGCTCGGAAACTGCTCTTCATGTGCCCAATAATTTGTCACTTAAGCAAGTACATAGATTTGTTGTCAATCGATGTACCACACTGCGATGTTTGACAATAGGTGATGTTGGATTTCCACAAACTAGTACAATGTCGGTGATGATGATTGTTAAAGAATTTGTCCCTATCGCCTCATTTACTGCACTATTTGGACTGACCAACAACGTTCCGGGACATGGTATAAAAAAATTGTTTTGGGGGGGGGGGTTGAAATGTGATCGAACAGTATCGATTGGCCTGTTTTACTATGAAGCTATGATTTTCTCCTTTCGCATTCTTTGAGTTTTACTTGCGTTTGCCTTCCTTCATTACTGAAAGAAAGATGATTACAATCAGATAAAATACACTGTTTGCACGCAGTTTTAAGTTATGGAGTTGTATAATTGTAAATTTCTGTTTGATTTACAAATAACAAAAGCATATGTTTCTCTCAAAAAACCGAAGTATATCTGAGCCGCACAAATATGAAACATTTTCCATGGACAAAGAGAGTAGCTACGATAAGAGGTGTTAGAAATTCCGACAACTAAAACTCAAAAAGGTTAAATTCAATTAATCTTGGTGAGAAGTGGGATTTCTCCCAGACTTTGGTGCAAGTGTGCAACCAGAAGATGTTGCCTCCCAAGCTTGACATGGTTTCCTCTACATCTTGTGTACTAAAGATAGAGATGATGGAACTTAGAGTATGCTTTTGATGAAAAAAAAGTAAGGAAGAGGGAAAAGAAATTCACATTTAGCATATATAAAGAAGATTCTTCAATTTAGTCCACTGAAAACAGTGTTTGCAAGAGCAATAACTTTGATCATACACCTATGATAGCATATTCTTTGAGTCACATTCAGGTTGCCATCCTAATTAAGTTAATCAGGAAAAAAAAAAGTGGTAACCTTATACCCTCGGAGAAGATCAATTTTACGTCACTATAAACATATGCAGGAGAAAGTCTCTGGACAAATATAGAAAACCAATGCAATATGATGATGTACAAAGTGATCTACATGATCCAAGGAACTAACAGAAGAAAGAAAGACACTAGTTAGCTAGCTAGTACTCCGTAGTAGTCCCACTCAAATACTGGTAATACTTTGTATTACAGCAACATAATTAATACCCCTCCCAAGAAGCATGTGGAAATTTTCCTTATTAGACTAATCAAATTTAAAATTTTGTGCACCCGGACCACTCTTCTCGTCCAGGTTGCCTCAAAAGAGCCTAATTTTCATCACTAGTACTAGTGTGTTCCAAATGATTAAGACACCTTGTCTAACGAGAGCAACCGTGTGTTTTATCGAATAAATCACTCACCAATCATCACTTCATCAGCCCTTCTAGGTTCAAAATTAAACCGTACTTGATATATAGAAAAGCTGAGCTTCTATCTTTGTGACTCCTATGTACAGAAAAGGTTTACTGATGCCTTTTCTATCTTTTTACCTACTCTTCATTTACGTGTTTTATTCTTCTTTTTCTCTTTTAGCAAACGCTTGATCCACAACTGAAAGTATATATGGTTTAAAACATACACGGAAGTACGTTGTTGAAAGCACCGAAGAACATCATGAGTTAGATACAAAGTCATCCATATACATAGTAAAGTTTAGCTAATTAAAGTTGCCAACTCCATCGAGCCAATCATCGTTCTGAGGATGTGGAAATGTCCCCGATGAAGGTACGAATAAGCTCGAAAAAGAGAGACATGCTCTAATTTTTATCTCATCCAATTGTGTAGTCTTCATCATAGATATGAGGCGTACTTTATATTTGATTATACTATAAGGTGAACACATCATACATGCATGAGCTAGCTAGGTTACTAGCTTGGACAATAATGACTTATTGTGGAAGCCGTAATAAAACTTACATAAGATTATTATACTTGCATTGCTAGAGACCCACGCACTATTGCCTCTTAGGGTGATCCTAGGGGTCACTATTATTATCGTACCAATAACCTCATATAAGCTAACGTAAGGTAAAGTAAAATTGTAAAAGTAACCAATTATATACGACGACCGTTCTTTATGTTGAGTTAATTAACTATAATTGAGAGTAATTGAACCGGGCTAAAACTACTGCGATTTAATTTATTAAGTATATATTGAACTAATTTTAATACTTTCAATTAAAGTAAACAACATAACCAATGTGAGTTGATTGGAGCGGTAAGCAGCTCCATATTGCTTAAGTAAGGTCTTGAGTTCGAGCCTCTGCGTCTGCAGAAACCTTTATTGGGAGATCGACAGGTGTACGTGCCACCCAAGTCGGTTTTGGACGTAGCCGGAACAAAATTCTAGTGAACCAAGCGGGAAAAAAAAGTAAATTAAACAACATAGAACTCAAAAATTTAGAGGGAATATTGAAGTGCTGGACAAGAACCTAAAAAGAAGGGGGAAAGGAAATACAATTAGCATGTACCATCATTTTCTCACATGGCAAGCAAGCTTAGTATTCCTCCAAACAAACGCATTCCGTTCTTCCCCAACCTACTTTGCATTGTCTCCTTATCTAAAACTTGAGCATCATGATCACCAGGCAACAAAATTTGCTCGCTGACAGTATCATGGCTCAGTGGAAAAGGGGGAAACCCACACTAAATAATGTCTTTTGCTGCAGCAGACAATTTGCGAGATAAGCGTACAACCCCAAATTTAGCTCGCATCAACCAACCATATTAGAAGTAGCCAGTTCAAGCATATGGCCTGGCACCTAACAAGAAACACATACGGAATATTGGAATACATGCTATATATCCTTCTGACCTTCTAGATAGCTAGCTAGCTAGGTACGGAGTCAATTGATATAAGTCATGATACGTAAATAACTTGAATGACGACGTACGATGTACATACTACTTATTACTCCATGCTTAATGAGCAACTATGTGTGAATATGCATATGGAATTACTTGGAATTGGTACACATTAGTCACATTTATAATTTATTTATTTATTATTATATTGCATGACAATGCAAAAAGCGTTTTTCAAAAATAAAATAAAATAAAAATGCCCCCCTCCCCCTGGCCGGTTCATGGTGAGGGAGGGGGGTCGTTCATGACGTAGTACATAAGTATTTAAGTACTGAAGTACATAGAATTAGCGCCTGAAGTTTATTTCGGTAAAACCCCGTAATGATTGTTGCGATGATGTTTACATATTCCGGCAATTCCTACAAAACGAGCGTCATGGCAACCGCGAAAAGAAAACGATATGAGTTGAGAGTATATCTTGAAACCTCATGTAAAAATGCTTCAATAATACGTACCGTGACTACTGTCAATACTGGCTACTTGGCAAGTCCACAACGTCCGAAATCGATCAATCGATCACATCAAGAAGAACAACGTACGTCGTCTGTTTACCATGCATCTATAGCTTTTCATGATTTTTGAAGGGAAGTTCCAGATTCGATATTTCGATCCACAGCTTCACTGTTTTGGTCGCTTCTTTATTTCTCCCATTGGTATGACATGTCTCCCCTCAGAGAGACTAGCACGTTCATGCAAAGCATTTTTCTATCCCATCATCTTCTACCACCTCAACGGAAGACACATGGTCCCGGTGTATTAAGTGGTAGATATAACAAAGTTCTAGGCAAGTATATTATCCCTTTTGTGTAGACATTACATGGTAGTCATTAGTCAATTACAATAAAAGCTCAGAAAAAGTAATCGTAAACAAATAGTTCTCCGAAAGTGATAATATAAACTTATGAGTTATGTTGACTATGAGGGGTAGATATTATGGAAATAAATGCAAAAAATTATTCAGGCTAACTTTGTCTAAGGTCAGACTTCGTTTAATTTTCTCAATTGAGCCCACGCGCGTGAGACGCTCAAAGAGATATGTCTATGTTTCAGGCCCAAAGAGGTCGGACTATAGTGGCCCTTTGTGAAGGCGGAGTGTTAGAATAAGTGGTGGCTTGTATTTCGCATTGCTAGTTTGTAGTGGTCTTCAGGTGTATATAAATTAGTTTTGGATTGAATCTTTACAAGCTTACAACACCTTTCATCGGATCAATTTAATATAGTATCATAGCAGGTCGATACTGGGTCCTTCCCCCAAAGGCATGTAATTCACTTAAATGGTCGTAGAACTTACAGAGGCAGAAGAAGCTTTAGGTTTTCTATTTGCCGTTATGTATAATTTTTAGGTTTTATTTATGATACAATATATACAATTGGAGAATGAATCCAGATCGAAAGATTTGTAAATGCTCATACAACATTTTTTTTATTTCTAGGTTATCCACCTTTGTTGAACGATACCTCGCCTCGCTGTCAGCGCATTAAGCGGTATGAGTCTAGCCAATGAGTTTTTTCATTCGCAAGAGTTGGGAGTCAAACCTTCAACCACTTGTTTAGGAGATGGGCCTGCAGTTGCAAGTGTGCGCGCGACCCAGTTTAACATGGTATCAGCCTAATTCGATCTTGGCCCCGTCTCCCCATTTCTTAAGACGGTCCCACCCAAATAATATGCATGTGCCCTGAAGTTCATGCAGGGAGTGATAGTCCACTCGAATGGTCCCATAATTAGTGACATTCGAGTGCGGGAGAGTATTGAAAAAGTGTCTCACACTGAAGAGAAAGTAGAGTTATTATCTATATATAGGCCTTGAGGGTTACTCAAGTAAATGAACTATTACACCAACCCAACTTGGTTAATGCTAACATAACCACCAATGGGGATAAGTAATAAAAAACGCACTCAAATAAAAAACACATGAAGCTTTAGAGACCTTGTGGGCATTGACAACAAGTATTCCAACACTAATAACTCCACATTAAAGCAAGGAGTTGTGGTAAATTTCACCTCCAACACACCAAAAAAATAAGGTCACCTCCAAGTCTCGAACATATTAGTAATACTTTTGGCAGTAAATACCGGAAAAAACTTGGCTGACCCTCCGGGTGGCCGACCCACTCATTTTTGTGTCTATATCTCTCCTAAATTTAATAAGGGTATTTTGTTAGTTGAGGAGAGATAAGATTATGCTACACTATCGGGTTAGAGACCCACTGGGTCACTCTAGCCATCTCCGTAAATACCGTCATAGGTGAATTTCAAAGAAAAATAAGAAGGTAAGTTTCGAAGTTAACGACATACCCAATGGGTTGAGTTGGTTTGAGTTCAGTTGGGTACGTATACACTGTTGGCCAGTTGGGTTGGGTTGCTGCCTGATAGGTTTCTCTAGTTCTTTACACAACATCTAGTGCGCAACAATAGCACAAATATAAGACCCAATAAAGAGATGGCTCTCGCCCAATTTATTCCGCTGGACAATGCAGCACTGGTATACTGCTTCTGTGTTAGGCCCCAAACTTCGAAATCGAGTTCGTACAAAAAGCCCAATCTAATATTTCAACAAGGAAATGTTGATGTGCTCTCCAAGAACATTTTCAATGAACTAATTTTAAGGAGTGTTTGGACAGGAGAATGTGACATATTGATGTTAGAATTAGAGAGAGTGTGTCATTGCATCTTGATGCTTGAAAAATTCTTTGTTCAAATTTGGGCACTAGTTTTTTTGAAGGGTTATTTTATTTAATTGAACAAAAATATTTGTTTGATCGATAAAAATTTCAGTGGGACTATTTTAACACCGATTTACATAGCTTTACATAACTTTTTTAAATATATTCCCTCTCCTCCAACCCACCGACACAATTGATGCTTGTATAGTAGATACTCTAAGTCTCTAAATCTAAAGGTAGCTAAGCTGGATGTTTAGTCCATTAACTGATTAAGGACGTCATTGATTCAGCATAGTATCTCTGAAACTATACAATGCTTTTGTATAGGAGTGGGAAATATGTCTTATAAATTGGAATCCTAAATTTGTAATTTATTGAAATAGAATAACTTGTATAATTCTAGTACTTTATTTACACATCAACGCGGTCATTGAAATGAACCAAAATATACTCTAGGTCACTAAAGTCTTTGAATAGTACCGTTCCGGTGAATTCCTGAAATGAATTGAAAATAAACGGATTCTTTCTCTCCCGGAGGCCGGGGCTACTTCTAGCTAGCCTTCTGGGTTATAGACTTATTATTACCGAACAGAATGGTCATTGCCAAAACCTTAGTCCATGCACTGTAAAAAGCTGAAGAATCTGACGCGAAAAGCAGATTCTACTAACTGTAAACCTTTTCCCATTATCGTTATGTCTTTATACTTTTCTTTTCTTTTTCTGACGGAACTGAAAAGAGCTGCAGGCAACAATGACAGGGGATCTCTACTCTCTAGGGGTGGGCAAAATAGAAAAGTTCGCAAGCAGTAAATGCAATCTACAAATTAAATTCACGTGCAGTAGAACTACTTCTGCACAAGCACTCTAGCAGGCTAACCCCCACACAAAGCCACAAACCTCACAATAATATGCATGTATGACGAATTGACGATCATGCAGTACTAGTGTATAAGCTGGCACTCTAAATGTAGCCATCAATGATTATCTATAAATCTTTCCTGGGTAGGGAAAGATACAAGAGTAGCCTGAATAGGTCAAGCAAAGGTACTGTAAATATGGGCTCTGTGAGTATAATTAATACTGTATGTAGTGTGCAACTTCCGGAGAGCTTTTGCAAAACAAGCAGAAATAGTTTGGTCGATTCTGTAGTCTTGCCTAAAGTGAAATGTGCCCTGGCCTAGTGCGTTCGGTTATTGATTCATTTAGGCCTTATAGAGTAGATTGATATAGCCACTAGCCAGGGCCAGATATTGACAGAGAAGCCCAGAGAATGACAGTCACTACACCTCTATATGTACACTCGTAATATGAGTCATGAGGACAATCCTCTCCAGCAAGCCTGAAATTCGTTCAAGTGTGATAGAGATAGACAAAACTTGCTTCTTGTTTTTTTTGCATTAGCTCATCACATTCCATCTCCACTGGAAGTAATAGAGAAGAGTAGCATATCCCTACTCCCTAGACCCTAGTGACTTAGTGAGTACTGAGTAGTGATATTATATCATACGATTATCTAATTCTGTATACAAGTACTTCGTTCGTTTTTTCATTGTATAAATTAAAGGAAGGCACCCGATCGAAAATGCTAAGAAACAAGACCTCAATTTTAAGAATTAAAAGGTGTGCTTTCTACCACTAATGTTTTAAAAATTAAACAGATTTCAGCTGGCCTCGTCCAATCATCAGTTCATGGTTCAACCGGACTTTTTAAATTATTTAAAAAATATTTTTTTTGTCAAGAACCGGCTCAAAACCAATCAAAATCGGCCGATTTTGATTGGTCTGACCGATTCTTGGCCAATCTGGGTTTTTGAGGTTTAAAATCACGGTTTCTGGTTGAACTGTCTAGTTAGACCTTGCTAATAGGCCAAATTGGTTCGGTTTCGATTCGATCTAGCTTACTTATTTCCGGGTCATGTTACGGTTTCAATCGGGTTCATTTTGATTCAGAACGTCATTCTGTATATAATTATTTGAAACATTTGGTTTTAAAAATGTATTTTGAGTACATTTTCGAGTTCAATTCGGTTTGGCTGAAATTGGTTCTTAAGTTTACTTTGGGCTGTAACTTTTGGGTCTAATTGAGGTTTTGGTTCGAGTAATTGGGTCTACCATTTGAGCAACTATCTCTTCGATTATTGCTTAGGACTAGAAAGTAGGGTGTGTCATCGAAAGGTTGAACAACACCATATTGAAATATGGCCTTGTTTTTTTCAACTTCAACTTAATTTCTGTTTATTAGCTCATTTATAATTTTTGAGGAAGATACTTTGCATATCCCTAGATCCTTAGAGACTGTCAAGATGATCGGTTGTTCCAAACCTCACTACTAAAGTCACTCACTAGTAGCTCAAATGGTCCTCTTTCTTTGCCTTTCTAACCTGGGAAATATGGAAGCAAAGAAACAAGAAAGTTATTGAACACCATCTATGTACTCCTAGTTATTTTTCTGCTCCCAATGCAACCCCATACCCATATCCACCCATCATTGGCATGGTTACTTCCACGAGTGCAGATCTTGTGCATTGGGAAAAATCTACACCGTTAGGTGCATGAGGGGTAGTAAGGGGGGCTTTGGAATGAGGGGATATTAACCCTTGGATCTTGTACAGAATTTCCAGTACTGGAGAAGATTTTCTCTCTACTTCCGCATGTTGATTTGTAAAAGTTAACATAGACGCATCATTCGAGTATAATTTTGGTCTAAATTTTCCTTTACAGTCTGGTATAAGTTTCGTTTGCAGAGATAGCAGAGGCTTATGGTAAGGGGTCAAAGACACACTACCCAGAAATCAGACTCTTTATCTAGTGAACTTGAAGCTTTACTTACAACTGAGCTCAATGGGAGTGAGACTTAATATCAGCATTTCATCCTAGCCTCGGACTACATGAAAGCTCTTAATTTACTTACTTCCACTAATGTTCTTACAATGAAAATCCTTCTGACTTTTGTAATATTTTATTAATGCCACCCTAATCTAATTTCAGTCTATCTATACCAAAAAAATGTACTCTCTATAATGTTACTCTACTTACTCTTACCAAAAAAAAAAAATGACACAATTAGTCCAAAAAGAAAAAGAAAAAGAGGAGATATACTGCTTCACGGGATTGTCAGAAGACTGTACATTGGAAGTATCTTTCCTCATAAGGACATGTCCCTCCACAAACCCCAATTATATGAGAGAGGCACTGTCTCTGTGAAAAGAAAAAGGAAAAGAAAAAGAAGGAAAGGACTCGGACATTGCTTTGTTCCTCTGTTCAAATTTATCCTTGAGTTACTCATTGGGTATCTATGTGTCATTGTATATTTGTATGCTAAGCGTTACAGTTCTTATGAGACTTATTATTATTCCCAGTACCCACATCTCCATCGAATCTTATTATTCCTGTAACGTTTTCAAAGAATTTATTAATTACCTCCACTTGATTCATGCAAATTTCTCAGGCTTTTCAAACTTCCTCCCATCATATACTTACTGACTTACTGTACACATTTGTTTTCTCATGGGGCTTATAACGTCTCTAATCTCACAATTTAACATCTCTAGCGGCATCTCTTTGTCCCCTAGCAAAGTTTAAAAAATTACACATAACAATTCTCTCACGAGGGTCGTGACAGTTGTTGCCTCTCAATGCTGGCTCACCCTTATATATTTTTTTAAAACACTACCAAAATTTCAAATTACTATAGTTTTCTCCCCATATTCATTTCCCTTTATTTTCTCCCCTACTTAACTACCTCCCTACTCAAAATCCCATACATTTCAACAATACACACACTAAACAAAAAAACCACCCAACACTCTCTTCACTCTTAAGTCATCTTTACTCACAATGGGTAAGGCTACAAGATGGTTGAAGGGGATATTCGGGATAAAGCCAACTTCTAAACAAGGCCAACAAAACTCATCAAACCCAAGTGAGAACCCGAAACGATCAAGTGTAGGGAACAACCAGGATTCAGAATGGTTAAAGACTTACTATAGGGACACTGAGAAAGATCAAAGCAAACATGCCATTGCTGTGGCTGCAGCCACTGCCGCTGCTGCTGATGCTGCGGTTGCTGCTGCTCAGGCTGCTGTTGCTGTTGTGAGGCTTACTAGTCATGGGAGAGGTACAATGTATCCTAGTGGTGGGAGGGACAAGTTGGCTGCGGTTAAAATTCAGACCACATTTCGCGGTTATCTGGTACTATAATCTACTTCTCCCTCCCTCTAGTTTTTGTTATGTCATCGATACTTACCTACATCCGGTGTAAGTTTTTAATATCGTCTTTTGATAAATTAAACTTGCATTTTAATTGTTCATTTGTTAAGAGGAGAAAATTGATGAAAATGATAGTGTAGCAACTAGCAAGTGGTTTATGTGGTGATTTTTTTATTACTAGTAAAAATGTGTACGCTAATAGATATAGGACAATAGGAATATCAGTAGCCTTTTTGAGTTTTTATGTATTGTACCTTGTTTGATGGAAAAGAGTGCATTGTAAAGGTCTATAAGTGAGTCGGTGACATAACTGACACTCAATATAGGCCTGAAAATATGTTGGATTGCATGGGTGAATAAAGGCAATGCAGATTGCATAGATGCATAGTGTTGTATACCACTTAACAAATGTCATGTCATTTGTAGCTCTAAGGATGTCATGTCATCTTTACAATTTTCAGTGAGGTTTATAGGTTCATTTATTTGCAACATACGAGGCAGGATAGAATCTTTATCTTTCTTGCAATGTTACAGCTAAAATTGTTGAGTTTTACTAGAGTCATGTAGCTGAATGAAAGCTGTGCTGTGCTGATTTTATCCTTATTTAATTTATTGTGTGGTGAAGGCAAGGAAGGCGTTAAGGGCATTGAAAGGGCTAGTGAAGATACAAGCATTAGTAAGAGGATATTTGGTTAGGAAACAAGCCACAGCCACACTTCATGGTATGCAAGCACTTATCAGGGCACAAGCCACTGTGAGGTCCAAAAGAAACCAAGCTCAGCTATCTAATAATCATCATGATTACTATGGTTACCCTCAGCCAGATTTCAGAGGCCGTAGATCATTGGTAAAACTTCAATTACATTCTCTTTGGTTCATTTTATTTAATTTAAGAATGTGATGCAGCATTGATAAATTGTGGTCCTCTTGTCTCCTATATGATATACGGATATCAGTATGATTGTATTTATGGATGATATACTTGCTTTATTCTTCCCCACAAATGCTTCATTGGATGATTTGATAAGCTGACGCTGAAATTGACATTTGCCTCTCTTTTTTTTCCCATTATGATGTGGTTTGAGATTTGATGACAAAATGAGATTCTAGTTCTTAGTCTTATTATTATGTCACCACATGAGAAATATGTGTACTCATTTTTGTTTTATTTATTTGTGTGAAGGAAATGTATGATGATGCAAGGAGTGAGCACGCAGCATCAATCCACAGCAGGAGACTGTCAGCATCATTCGAGAGCAGGACCATTAACCCAATAATCGAAGATATTCCCAAGATTGTCGAGGTAGACCCAGGTCGACCTAGATCATCAAGGGGTTTTAGAACCACCAACATGAGTCCTAGTCGTGGACCTGACCCCCCGGATCATGATCCGTTCTATCCGGGTCGTTTATCGATCCCTAATTGCAACCATTGGCACGACACTGAGTGGGGTCTAACAGGAGAGGAATGCCGGTTCTCGACGGCCCAAAGCACGCCTCGTTTCGTAAATTCAGGGTCGCTTGGTCCGAACCCAGGTCTAGACCCAGTTACCCCTTGCAAGAGTGTGTGTGGTGATAATGGCTATTACATAAGGCACTATGGCCCTTACCCGTATGCCCAACACCCTAATTACATGTCAAATACCCAGTCGTTTCGAGCCAAGGTCCGATCACAAAGCGCCCCGAAGCAAAGGCCCGAGCCTGGCTCCAAGAAGAGGTTGTCCTTGAATGAGATGATGGAGGCTAGGAATAGCCTAAGTGGTGTTAAGATGCAAAAGTCATGCTCACAAGTTCAAGAGGCTATTAATTTCAAGAATGCTGTGATGGGTAAGCTTGACAGGTCCTATGACTTCGCTAGAGAGCCAGAGAGACATCATTACCAGAGGAGATTCTAGCATTTTGGAAATTATAATGGTAGTATATGATTTTGCAATGGCTATATAACACTCGTTAATCTCACCATTTTGGTGATATAGGAAATGTGTAAATGTGGTTTGTTATGTTAGTGCGCCTTCTGGCATTGGAGTTGCCTCAAAAATTTCAAGTAGAGGTAGCTTGTCACATTGTGCTTGGCTTAAGCATTGAGTACATAAATTGATGCGCTACTCTGAGCAGCTCCCAAATTTGAATAATTGTTAATAATAAAGGTCAATCGTATTAACGTGACAGCTGGGCGCATTAATTTGACAAAAACGAACGTTGGGTATACATGTGTGATGTCTAATTAAATACCCAACTAGTATAGACTCATAACTTTAAATTGTGGAAATTCAAATAAATGTATCTTAATAGAACGATTTACGTACGGTTTTATGGGGCCAAATGTATTTGTTTGCACACATGTTTCACATCCCCGTCTTAATCAATGCTTCATGACTCATGGTATAATTGCAGACAATAATGTGATGGTGCGTGGTGGTTTGATTTTTCATACCTCCTATTTTGGATTAATCAATAAGATTGTTTAGATTTTGCTTCAATTTCATTCACTTTTTTCCGTTTTCCATCTGGTGTAGAAATTTTACATTTGAGAGTATATTAGAAATAGAGACTAGCCGAATGCGACTCTTCCTAACCAACTAGTGCATATTTTCTACGACTTTTAAAAATCACAAACAATTATGTGAACCCATTTCATATATAAGATTAGGCAATAATGAACCCTCGTCTATACAATAATGAACCCCCGACTACATATTATGACCCATATCACCCAGTCTCATATAAGAAACTGGTTCACACAAATTTTTCTATTTAAAAATTTGTGTTAAGTTCAGTTCGGTTCTATTTAGTTAGGTTCAATTATGTGCATTTCAGCTCGTTTCTTTTAATAGTAAGAAGTTGTGACACCGATATCTATTTATAATTATTTGTAAATCATTAGAAATGTCTCACTAAGTAATTTCACAAGAGTAGTGATAGAATTTTAATAAGTAACTACGAGTCAAAATATTTAAGCAAAAAGTTAAGTTAAATTAAAAAGAAACTGACCTAAACCAATTTGGAACCAGAATGGTTGTTTGGTTCAAACATGCACTTCACATGTAAATTCCAAGGAACTAGTAGTAGCTTAATTAGATGCGGGAGCATTAGGTATAGGCATTGTTTGGGATTAGCGGTTAGACTTGTTTGGTACATTTTCGATTAGCAGTTTTGAATTAGTAGTTAGCAGTTTTGAATCAAACATGTGTAAGTCAAACTACTCTTATAAGAGTACTCTCTCAAACTAATCTCAACCAAACAAGGCCATAGTACTCCGTATATTCTTGGGTAATAGTTCTAGTTCTCTTTCCCACGCCTTTCGAATAAATGTGCATATTGATATTGCGAGAGAATCAGGGGGATAAACAGTTAAAAGCGGTTGATACTCTTTCCATTTAGCTGAAATATTAGGTGTTGTTTGGTTGCACACCCAACATCACATGAAGTACTACTTCCAAGGAAATGTAAATTTGTCATTTGTTTGGTTGCACCAAAACACATGAAATAACTTTCAAAGAAGTTTCACTTGCACCATTTGGGGGAAAAAATGGTGTAAGTGACTTACCATGGTACCCCTTGGTCAAAAGAATTTACACCATTATTTCCAATGAACTCATTTCCTCCATTTCAACCAAACAAACTACCCTACTTCCAAGGAAATTGTACAACACATGATATCAAACTTCATGTGAAGTGTAACTTACAATATCCAAACAAACAAG
>ONZK01003301.1:16239-38359 GCA_900322385.1 Pharnaceum exiguum
CCAAACACTATTCCAGCTCAAGCACATCCAATCAAGGCAAGCCTTATAAATAAGTCACTAAATCATGAGTCATGCGAGAATGAGAGTCGCTTTAATAGTGTAGTACGTATTTGCAGATGTTAAGCACAACTTCATACCCATATATTTTTTGTTTTCGATTAAACGTAAAAATATGGCAAAATAAGATTAGATCCAAGTACTTTCAAAAGAGAATTTCCTTCTACAATAGTTTAAATTGTAGGGTGGGCAGTTGATCAGATCTAGTATGGATCGTACATGGACAGTAGTTGGAGTCGGCGGCTCTCCTAGGTTTCCCTAATCTGATCTAGTTGTTTAATTTAGAACAAGCTAAATTCTGATTAATTTATCGTTTATGTCAATTGTAACACGAATATGATACAATTGATCAAGTCTATATATCCACTTGAACAGTATAAAGATAAATTGTAAGAGTAAATAGAGTTGTTTTAGTGTTGAAGAGTTCGCCTTCAATTTTAAGATGAGTATATAATTTCTTGTCATTCGTCAATGTTAGTATTTTTCAGTCTTAAATTGATCCAATTGAGCTTGATCAGAATTTCACTCCACCATCACAGGGAAAAGAAATGTAAAATCACCGTAGAAAAGCAGCCAAAATTACAACTTTTTTTTTTTCATTCTTTGGCAGTTGGCAGAAACACTCCCTCTAGCCTCTAACCATTAAAAAACATTAACCACTACACAGAACAAAAATGTCAAAAAAAAAAGAAAAGGAAAAAAAGGAAAGGCGAAAAAGCCCAAGGCAACCAACCCTAGAGAGGCAAGCGAAAAAGGCAAAGCAAAGCAAAGCAAAGCAGCGGGCGTGGAGAAAAAAAGGGAAAGGGTAGAATAAGAAGAGAGCGGAAGGGAGGGACATACATATGAGGAGCATTAATACAACAAGCATACTAACGCCGGCTGCTGCTCTTTCTCATTCTCCGCATTATTCCATTCTCTCTCCTTCTGCTCCTTCCGGTAACCCATTCTCCACTCCACTCCACTCCACTCTCTCCCCTCTCCTCTCTTATCTTATTTCTATCTACTTATCTTCTTTACTCCCGCCTTATTCCCCTGCTTCTAGAATCTTCCAATAAACATTCTAATGCGTTTTTAATTAACTTATTCTTAAGCTTTACTTATTGAGTTGTCTATTAACATCGTTATTGTTTCCTCAGTCTTATTGACTCTTTTCTTTTGTTGCATGTGATTAATAAGCTTATAAGGTTTCTGAAATTAGAACTGTTGATTATTTGTTTCAATTTAATTAAATGATGAGTGTATGTTATTTTATGCTATGTAATGTTTCCAAGGAAAAATAAAGAGTTATTATGTTAGTTCGTTTGTAGCCGCAAGCAATTACTCACCCGCCGTCCCAATTTAGTTGTCGTCGTTGGTTCTCGCCGGCAACTCAGCCGTCAACTTTGAGTTGCCGGCGACAAAATAGGTTGCACTGTCCCCTTGAACTTCGTGTCATGCCGTCTTATTGTGAGTTAAATAATAATAATAATAAGAATAATAACTGCTTTCAAAAAATAATAAGAATAATAATAAAAATCACCACTCTATTTCGTTTCTAGGGGAAATTTGAGTTGGGAGAGGGTTAAGATGTATGTTTGGTTTATCGGTTACTGCCTCTCTTTTTTTTTTTTAGTTATGCGTACTTTTGTGTTTTTGTGGATTCTGGTTGCGGTACTTTGAATAAGGATGATTGTTGTTGTTGTGGTGGTGGTGGTGCAATTGGAATTGAGACGTTTGTTTGCTTGGTGACACTTAGATAGGTATCTTAAGGAGAACAACTAGGAAGCTTCTTTCTGGTACCAGGATACAAGCTCTGTCCACCATGGCAACTGTAAGTTCGATATCTTGACCGCACTTATAACTGAAATTTTACTACATTTTTAGCTAGTTAGTGGGTAGGTGGAATTTTTGAGTTCCGTATGACATTGCAACATTTGTGCTGGCTGCAGGAAGAAGGTGCTGGGAATGTGAAACGGTTGTTGGAAAAAGTGTTTGAGATCTCACTTAGGGAAACTGTTCCTTCCGAGTCAGATGTAGAGCCGCTGATTGCTGCTTCTTCCAACAACTTTGGCGACTACCAGTGGTAAGATCCGCTTGAGGGTCTTCTCAGTTGTGGTGTGTTTTCATTTTGCTTTTGTTTAGATATCTGCAACTAGCTTGCTCAAAAGGTGTCTTCTGGCTGCAGCAATAATGCGATGAGTTTGTTTTCCAAGATTAAGGGAAAGAGTGCGGAGTATCGGAACCCTAGATCAGTTGGAGAGGTACCAGTTTTTCTGTTTTAGTTTTGGAGCCGTGTTTCTAGTTTTGTGCATGAATATTTGTCAACGATTTCCTGTTCTTTTGATCCTTTAGGCAATCATGAAGAACATACCTAAATCGGGGATGATAGAGCAATGCTCTGTAGCAGGACCTGGTTTTGTAAATATTGTCTTGTCTAAGACATGGTTGGCAAAGGTGATTGGAATGTTCTTTTTCTTTTCCCCTGCATTTTTTTTGCAGCGTTTTGCGTTTTGCTTTCTTTATTATGTGTCCAATCATTTTAATATCGAAGGTTGTTGGTACAGAGCGTTCAGAAAATGCTTACTGAAGGAATCCAGACATGGGCTCCTAAGTTGGCGGTGAAAAAGGCTGTTGTGGACTTCTCTTCGCCTAATATTGCGAAGGAAATGCACGTGGGGCACCTGAGATCAACAATTATTGGCGATACTCTGGCTAGTATGCTTGAGTTCTCAGGTGTTGAAGTTCTCCGAAGGAATCACGTTGGAGATTGGGGTACACAGGTATAGTATGTTACTTTTGGTGTTGTGTCTAATTCTTTAATCTGTCATTGTTTCATTTTTTTTCTCCCTTGTACAATTCAAGTTCATAGAACACTCTTGAATCTGGTCAATCTTATTCCTTCATTTACCTTTCATCATTTGTTGGATATGTCCAACACCAACACCAACACCAACAAACAACAACATCCCAGTGGGGTCCCATCTAAGATTGGGGTACTGAGAGAGCCTGATGTACGCAGCCTTACCCCGATTTGAAAATCGGGAGACTGTTTCCAGAGGATATGTCCAACAACAATTTGAACAATTTTTATTTTTATGAACCTGCGTCATAAAATAATATGAAGTACTTCATCCAAGTTTAATTATCCACCTTGAAAAAACATTAGATCTAGAGTAATCATAAAATGGATTATTTTTTTTTGATGAAGAGTGTCTTAACCTTTTTAAATATGACGGAGGAAAGAGCAAGGGTTACTTGGATTTTAATGGTAAAATTGAAACTTTGAGAAGTTTTAATGTATATTTGAGGAAAGCGGATGATTAATTATGGACATTTCAAAATGGAATTGTAGGCAATAAATGTGGACGGAGGGAGTAGAATATTGAGGAGGGTTATTTGTATAAAGTTATTGATCATGTGTAGTGACAAATGACAACTTTGGCCTGTTCTTTACAACTTATTTTCAATTTAGTTTTTCACAGTCAGCTAGTAACTTGCGAACGTAATAAGTTTTGACCTCGATATCCATCCGTATTTATTAGTATATAATTGGAAAGGTCTCACCATGTAGTTTCTTAAGCCTACAATATTGATACGGTTTTGAGTCTTTTGATAATTGATTGAGTGTCAAAACAATCAAACTTTTTGATAGGGTTTTGCAGTTAAGTAAAACATGCCCCTTGTGGTTGATATGATGGTGCGTAAGAAAGTACAGTTTCCTTGGGGGGTTTGGTTTTTATCTGTGATAGAGAGGAGGAACTGGTTCATCACATATTACGACAATTGTATAGATTTTGTGCAGTAGTTCATGCTCAAGTTGCTTTTGAGGTAAAATGAGTACTTTATAATGCCAGAACTGACCATCCATCTATGTTATATGACTTGGGCATGTACTACTGTTACATAATAAAAATGACACATGTAAATGTGGTTCTCGGTGGCTTTCAGCAATTAAATCATAGACCGAGTGTTTTGACGCTAAAGACTGAAACAAGATTTGTTTTTACATTTCCACCGCTCTTTGTGAACTAAAGATAGATATTGGAGTTCCCGTTGTTGGTTGTCTTGTCCAATGTACTCATGCTAGAATGTCAGCCTTAACCTTGTCTATGTTTGGGGAGGACAGAACAATCGGGTTTTTCTCACTCATGGGCATCTAGTCAACAAACTCCTTTGGTCTTTGTTGAGTTTGCTTGCATTTTGGTCGCACCCCTTGCTTAAAGGGTGGGGTCTATTTCCTTTTTAGAGTACTATATCTTTAGGCGCTTAGTCATTTATTCTCCAGGTGAAGCTCAAGTTGAGGATTTTACTCGGCGATTCAGCCATTTTTTTAATTTCTATTTTGTTTTGGAAACTTCTATGTTGTTCAGTGGTTGTTTATTGATCGTGTAATGTTCATCTCAATTGTCCTTGGAGATTAAAATTACTTTTTTTTAATTACTACTCCCTCTTAAAAGAAAAGGGCATGTATTTCATTTTGCTGTCCACAATTGAAGGGTATGTTCTTTTTCTTGGGGTCAGAGGGTATGATAGGTTGTTTTTTTGATTTTATGGAGCAATGTATACCTGTTGTTTTGCCTGCACCCCATTTTTTGTGCTAAATCGTACTCTTTTCTGTGGACAGAGGTAGTATCTATTTACTTGAATCTTTATGGCATTTAAATGGTGATGCATTGGTCCCATTGCTTACATGTACCTATACCTTGCCTACAGTTGATGTACCCTTGTGTCTGTCATCTTGCTGTTTTGTTCCACCCTTTTTTCCCCAATGGAACATCTAGTTAATAGTTGAATTGCATTAATACTTTTAAATTGATTGCAAGTTAATTGAAAATAGCAGAACACCTGCAATAAAACTGTAAACTTTTAGTACCCTCCCCTTGCAACATGTGTCACTTTATCAACAACGTAGCCTGACTACATGTTCACTGCAGAAAATATATTTTCAGTAGTCACTATGAGTCAGGGAACTGTGACATCTGGTCTAGAGTGATGGTTGAATCTTGAATTTTTAAATGTTGTCGTGATCTACTTCCATCAAAATGAAACAGCACTGCTCTAGTGTATTCTTTAATCAATATATGCTTTTTTATGTCTATGTTCTACTCCTGATAAGCTTGGTCATGTTGTGCAGTTTGGCATGTTGATTGAGTTCTTATTTGAACAATTTCCTCAGTGGGAGGATGCAAATGAAATTCCAATTCAAGATCTGGAGGTATGTGACTAGATTCGGATGAAGGTTTATGTTACTTTTCTACGATTTTTTCTTCATTGTCATCGCATCTGGAAGAAGCTTGCATTTGGTGAAGTCAATTGGTCACTTTTTGCGATCCCCGATTACAAGGTCAATTGGTGACTGTTTTTTTTTTAAAAAAATTGTTTGTTGTTAACCGGCTATATATTCGAATCAGGAATCAAACTAAGATGAGTCCATGGTTCAATTAAATAAACAAACAATAGTGTATTTTATACTTCCCTCAAAAAAAAGAAGTGTATTTTAGACTCCTCAGGCAAAGTGTTTTTCTTTTATACTGTTTTGGCATAAGCTATCTGCATCACATGGGATAGTGTAACACGGAATCTGTTCTGGGATTGGCATCTGCACATGAAAGCAATATTTTGCTGTTTATTGTGTTGGGTATTTAGCTTGTATTTGAACTTTGAAGTAGCCTGGTTTCACCGGATCTCGTTATGTGTTTTAAGTGACTTTTGATATGTGACCTTGAAGGTTAATCATGGAACAATTTTTAGATGGGATTGTTAATTTTATGTTCATCGATGCATAAGTTGGTAAAGAAGCAATCAGGTTGGTGGTTGACCAGCGATATTCAAAGACCGTAATTTTTATTTCTAGTTGTGTCTTAGTCCATGTTAGCCGACCCCATTCAGTTTTGGATTAAGGCCATGTTAGTATTTTTCTTCTTTGCAAAGTTTCTTAGATGCTGTTAATAAACATTCTTGAGAAGTTATGTGGGTGTTAATTGTAAATTAGTGTTGTGGGTTACGTCTGTTAACAACGATTAAATTCTCAGGCCTTCTACAAGCAATCTAAAAAGAGATTTGACGAGGATCCCATTTTCAAGGAAAAGGCACAGAAGGCTGTGGTTAGCTTACAGGTAATTAACCTTTGTTTGTAATGTTTTGCCATATCTAGGCCTGTTTGGGATAACTCTTTTTCGTATGCAAATGAAATTGGTGATTCTTCCGTCTGTGCCATCGGTTGTGGTTCATACGGCAGATTATTTGACCTCTTCGTGAGTCTCGAGGGTCTTTTAGCTTTTTCTCATCCTCATCAAGTTTATGGCATTTAAAGGGCCCTGAGGGATTTCTTGTTCTTTATATGTGTCACAGGGTGGAGAACCCAAGGTTCGGAAGGCATGGGAGAAAATTTGTGAAATCAGTCGTACAGAGTTTCAGAAAGTATATCAACGTCTTGGAGTTCACTTGGAGGAAAGGGTATGGAACTTTGAAGTTACGTTATGTGCGTGTGCAGACTGGAAGCTACAACTCTTATCCATTGTCCTGCACGGTCAAAGTGTAAACATGCTCGCTGCTTGTTAATCTGTGTTGCCTTGCAAATTTCAGGGAGAAAGCTTCTACAATCCGTTCATTCCCAGTGTTATAGAGTTGTTGAACAGTAAAGGTCTGGTTGAAGAAAGTGAAGGTGCTAGGGTTATATTCATTGAGGGAAAAAAAATACCTCTCATAGTTGTGAAGAGAGATGGTGGTTACAATTATGCTTCTACTGATTTGACTGCTCTTTGGTAAGTGATTGTGATTACATGTACATGTTGCTAATGACTGTATCATTAAAGCTTCAATTTTTCAGAATCCATTATTCTATCATCTGACTTCTTTTTTTCGTAGATTTTGCTCCCCCTTGATGAGTGAGATCTTATTATGTGAATGTGATATGAATTTGATCTCCTCATGACGACATTGAATAGGTACCGACTCAATGAAGATAAAGCTGAGTGGATCATTTATGTAACTGATGTCGGTCAGCGTGAGCATTTTGAAATGTTTTTCCATGTAAGTATTGTATTGTATGCCATATTTAGATTGTTTCTGATGAGTTAGCTTGGGGAATGCGTTTTATTCCCCTTATTCTAAAACTTTGCTTTTTGGTGATATTTTATTGCAGGCTGCAAAGTGTGCAGGGTGGCTTCCAGGCGATGACCATGCCTACCCAAGAACTAGTCATGTTGGATTTGGCCTTGTTCTTGGAGAGGATGGCAAGCGTTTTCGAACTCGAAGTTCTGAGGTGGTTCGTCTGGTTGATCTACTTGATGAAGCCAAAATCCGCAGTAAACAAGCACTTATTGAGCGAGGTATCTTAGTGGTTTTTGTAGGCTTATATTTGGCTTTATGTATGAGAGAGGATATTTTTGGAGTTTTACCTTTGCTGTTGCTTACTTAATTCTTTGTTGGGAATTGGGATATCTCTAAGTTCTTTTGAAATGTTTGTTCCTTTAGGCAAAGGTGAGGAGTGGACAGAGGATGAAGTTGAGCAAACTGCTGAAGCCATTGGTTATGGGGCTATCAAGTAAGTTCCTGTGTTTTCCACATTTTTGAAGTGTTGTAATGACAATTTCCATTTGAATTTACTTAGTATTAAGAAGCACTTTTAAATCTGTTGGTGCTGCTCTGTTTCATTTTGTCGACTGTTAAAATTGCCAAACTGTGGAGCTTGTATTCCTATTTTATTTGTTTGGGGACTGCATGTAGTTAATATCTGTGTGGCACTGTAGCCTCATGGAAAGCTGCTAACAAGTATCTGTTCCCCAGCATTACTTGTTTTTTATATTTTGTTTCTACTTTCTTGCTTCATATATATGCTCTAATCTGACGACTAGAGGAGGTTAGTCTTATTTTTTGATTTATCTTTTGCGCTTGATAGAAATAGTGCTCCACCCTTCCACTGATTGAAATGTTTAAAAATCCTTATCTAAGGGACCCTTGAGTAATAAACATTTAAAGTGTGTTCTTGAAGGGAAACAGTCTGCAGGAGACAATGTTTTGTCTGTATGGTTATTGAAGTTGCAAGTTGCGTCTTTCGGTGAACCTGTAACATTTGCCCCCAATGTCCGAACCCCTCTTCCCTCGAATGGTAATGACGATTATTGTCATTGATACAGGTTTGCTGATTTGAAGAACAATAGGCTCACGAACTACACCTTTAGCTTTGATCAGATGCTTCAGGATAAAGTACTTATTCTTCTTTCTTGCTATTGTCGTTTTCTGCTTACTAGGAAACTGCTCATAGAAATTTTTATATCCTCTCACAGGGAAAAACTGCAGTCTATCTACTTTATGCACATGCTCGGATATGCTCAATTATCAGGAAATCTGGGAAAGACATAGAGGAGTTAAAAAAGGTATGTCTAGGCCTGTTTTTTTGGTAATGTTGATGAACTTAGAATTTAGTCCATAGTAGCCGACCCCAATCAGTTTTTGGAATAAGGCTATGTTGTTGTGTTGATGAATTGAGAATGGTATAACTTTGTGATCGGCATCTTAATTAGGAATCAATTTCTTCAAAAGTTAAGTTTCTGTGAGCAAAAGAGATTTCACCTGATGATTGTACATCACGCTTTGTGATGATATAGAAATTGCATTGTCTAACTAACTATTTAGGGTAGAAATTTCAATCAGTGTAAAACTTTTGGGAATGCTTGCCTCAACCACAAATTGTAGTTAATTTTGGCATTCATATCTCACTGAATCTATTTTTGTTATAGAGTGAAGAGATTGTCTTGGATCATGCAGCTGAGCGTGCTTTAGGGCTTCATTTGCTTAAATTTTCTGAGGTAAGTAAGCTGTAGGCCGTTTGAAACATGTCTAATTACAAGGCTCTTGAAAAAGGGAAGTTGTTCTTGTATCTGGATGGTATACTGGAAGCAATTATATTTACCTCTCCTTTTATTAACCAGGTTGTTGAGGAAGCGTGTAGCACCCTCTTACCGCATGTACTGTGTGATTACCTGTATGATTTATCGGAACTGTTCTCGGGCTTTTATCAGAACTGCCAGGTATAGAATAATTCCCTTTACTGTGTAGCTTTGGTGCTTGTTACTAATTTTCATTATTCTTGGTAAGGAATTGTTCTCTTTCGTGTTTGCCTTTGGTGAGTTAGCTGAATTTAGAATTTTCTCTCAGGTCAATGGCGCTGCAGAGGAAGCCAGCAGACTGTTGTTATGTGAAGCCACCGCAGTGGTGATGAGGAAATGCTTCCTTCTTCTAGGAATTACACCAGTCTACAAAATTTGATACGATGTCCATTTTTGATGTATTTTAGGTTTAGATTTTTCCATTCTTTTAAGTAATTTCAATTTCTGAGATGGGATACGTCGGTTGAAAAACATGTACATTCGGTGAGCGAAAAACGAAATCATGTTCAATGAGTCATTTCACCCATCTGGTTTTCAGGTTTTGTCAAATTGTTTTTGTTTTTTTATTTATCACTCTCGACAATGGTAAAAAGCGCAATAGTGGCAATCATATGATAAGCACTCTTGACTAGAAGAACTGATGAAGGAGGACAAATCTGAGTATTGATGATTTCATATATCATCGCTAAAGGAAAGACGTCAAGACTTGGTTTACTTAATCCATTGCCCAGGTCAAAAAAATCTCGCCATGTAGAACTAGGCACACAACCTCTATACACTCCCACAGGCCAGTTCCACCCTCCCATTCAAACAACCCCTACACACCCAACGCCATCGAACCCTCGAATCACTATAAAATGTGTGTCTCTCCTTGTCTTTTCATGAGTTGGATAAATGGTACCCTCCCGAACAATTTTGAAGACGGGTGATGCATGGAGGGAAATGCAGAACAAGCGGCGGCTTGAGATTGACGGCGGGCGATCCAAACGGTGTTGGAGCACTGTACCGAGATGATCTCAATCTTCCTTTAAAAAAAGAAACTCAGTAGATCTCAACCATGCCGATAAGATCTTGCACCAGTCTTTTTCTCAAGACTTTATTTGAGATTGTGAGGGATATGCTTTCCCGGCAACTTGGAGCAGTTGGAAGACTATTGAACATTCGTCTCCCACCAATAGGGCAATCTCCGGTAGCAAACGTCTATGAATCATCGAGGATCCAGTGAAGCCCATATAGTGTTGCGGGCTCTAGCAAAAGAACTGCAGGGCGCCCGGCCTCCTCAAAGCTATAACATTGGATATTTAGACAGAGAAATTACGGTCGATACTTAGGTAGCCAAACATGTTCTCTCTAATTTTTGTTTTTCTACATATAACCTCGATCTGACTGTCTGCATCGATGCCTTTATTACTCAGACACCAATGCACTACTCACTGAATGGCACCACGGGAGTAGGTTCAGGGGTTTCTGAACAGCCTCCCTCCTGACTCTATGAAGTGAACTGTTATGTACACTGTTTATTTATAGTGAGATCTATGCTTATGAAACGGCCCTTTTCTCCTTTGAATAAGAGATGGTGTTCGGGCAAGTAAGAATACAATGCAGACCTCGTGAGTCAAGTTAGGCAGGAAGGCTGTTGTTAGTGTTAGGCTGTTCGCCAACGTCATTTGGGTACCATGCAAGTCCTTTTTGATATTTGACCAAGGACCAGCTTTCATACAGAGCGAATGTGGCAGATCGATTGGACATAGTTTTAAGTTTCTTCCAAATGTTACTCTGCGACATTAAGTGTCTCATTAATTAATAAGTAGTTAAGTACCAATAGTACATTAGTACTACACTTTCCATAATTTACGAATGTCGTCTGTCGATCACATTACAATTGTTTCTATGGATTCATATATATCTGCAAATTAATTAAATAACGAACAACGGGTTGTGGTTTGATCGAATAGGGATATGTGGACTGATGGACATGTGATAATCACTCTTGACAATGGTAAACAGAGCAATAGTGGCAAATTTGCAATCATATGATCAGCACTTTCTATTTATTTTGATAGAATAATAATATGATAAGCACTCTTGAGTCTTGACTACGCACTCAACCCATATACTCTTACAGTCTTACCCTCCCATTCAGACAACCCAACTGAAAGCTCCAGGAAACTCTAACAAGATATCACCCCCAACTGAAAGCTCAGTTAGATTTTGAGAAATTGGACGGAAGATGAGATAAATATAAACCAAATAAAAAAGCAAGCAGAGCACCAGCAATTCTTTCCATTTCTTAAATTTAATAACTCCTTATATTACAACTAATGATACATCATACATTACTACGCAAAGGTAAAATCTATCTTTAAAAATATACAACCACCGAAACCATTAAGACAATTGCCCAGTTGGATTAGATCATTAGAACCATAATATTTCTCTATTTCTCCCCACGATCGCATTTCACCTGTTCACCAAGAAGAATAAGAATAACGATCCTTCTCCCCACCATTGCAATTTTTTTTGTTTTTCCATCAATGTTTCCCTCCATTGCAATTTCGCTCTTGATGTGAGAACAACAAGATGTGAGAGTTGTTTAAAGCACACTCCTCAACCCGTCAATCCACATGTAAAACTAACCAAAAAGAAACACACGAACCAAATAGACTTCACCAAGCTCTTTCTCTTTTACTGCGGGCAGACTCTCAACTGTCAAGAGCCCTGCTCAATTTTAAACACATGGACTTATAGACAGAGAAATTACGGTCGAAACTCGTATGATACCATTGATTTTGTGAGCTACATATCACAAGTGGGCGCATATTGAAGACTTTGAAGTAGGCAAACAACCGCATGATCATGAGGTATTGAGGTGAATATTGAGGTGAATATTGTTCGTTGTGTGGTGTATATATAGTGATATCGGTGCTAATGAGATGAATTTGGGCTTCTGGTCCAATGAGCAAGTAAGAAAACAATGCAGGCCTCGTGAGCCATGTTAGGCAGGACCGCAGGAACGCTAAGATACGATGAAACTGAAAGTCCTCTTATTAGATTTTTGACCGACCAGCTTTCATACAAAGGGAATGTGGCAGATAGTGAGCAAAGTTTCTTCCAATAATTGTTCCATTTATCTGCGACTTTAATTAAGTGCCTCAGTACAATTACAAGTACAGGATCAATAGTGGTACAATTTCGGATTTCCTAATGCCTTCAACTGGGTGCAATATTCATAGTGATTAAAATACTTTGTTAATTTGTTTGTACAAGGGGACACAAAAGTTCTGCGACACAAAGAGCTGAGGAAGCATATCAAATTGGACAGACGAACCTAAATTATGCCTTCCCAGGATGAAAAAGAAAATCACCTTCCCGAGCAATAAATCGGTAGGCCTTTCCCAATTGATCTTTTAGTAGCACTAGTACTACCCCTTAATAAGAAATTAACTTGTCAGTGTGGTTTTCAAATTAATTAACTTGACAACATATTGGAATTTGGAACAATGAGCTGTCATAATAAATTAATAAGTCACAAGATCATTTGATAGAGTAAATGATAAATCCTCTTTTGACAGGAATTGATTCAAGAAGAGAGATTGCTAAACCTACAAAACTTTGAGTTTAGTCATCGCTCCCACTCTTTTTACAATTTTTTTTCTTCTTTTTGGCAATGGAATTCCAATGTCTATTGTTATTCAAAGTCTCCTTGTGCAGGAACTGAAGGAGTTCTACATTCAGACATCACTGGAAAATTACTGCTCCAATTATTTTTTCTTCTAAATGCCTTGGATGAAAATGGACACCTTGAAGAAGCTTTCTTTGATATGGTTGCCTTTGGACTGTAACATTCCTTGTCAGTTGTCACTAAACTCTCCACAATAGCTCCTACACAACTTTAATCTCTTGTTGTAAAGGTTCTCCCTCTTTGTAAGAGATACAGAGTTCTTATACGCACATGTCTACAAAATCATTGTCACTCCGGTACACCGGGTGTACGGATACACCGGGTGAGTTTGTAACTAGTATTACACATTATATCATTAGTCACATTTGTAATGTCATTAATCAGTCCCTTTATAATAAGTCATAAATTCACCCAGTGTACCCGTACATCCGGTGTACCAAAGACTTGCTGAAGTTTATCCCTATAACTCACTTGTAATTATACATAAATTTCTATAAATGCCGTATCAGCTTACATCGTACTTGCAACTCTATTTCCACTTCCACATTATTCCTACAATTTTGTTATAACTTTTCAAATATTTTATTTATTTTTGAATTTGGATGAGTATAAAATTTAGGGAGAAAAAAATAATTAAATGAAAAATAAATAAATCATGTACATTCAATGTAAGAGTTGTAAAGAGAGGTATTCATATGGATACCTCACCTTACAACTTTGCTAAGTGCAACAAGATTATTCCAATATTATTTTTTTATTGCAACTACCTTACAACTCACTAAAGTTATAGGGGATAAAGTTTCCCATTTGTGAGGGGAGAATTCGAATTTAAAGCTTAATGTCCTTAATTTTTATCATTAGACCAAGATACCATTGAACCTAGATTCAAATAGTGATAATTTTTTGATACAATTAATCAATTTTGAAAATTAACTCCAAGAATATCAACGACAGCTGAAATTAAAGTTCAATTGGATTTTGAGAAATTGCACAGAAGATAAATAAAAAATGCAAACGACTCAGCAAGTGTATATTCTGATAATTTTGAAAAACGAAAAAAAAAATACAATTATTTCCATTAGTTAAATTAAATAACTCCGTACATCAAAACTAATAAAAGGTGAAATCTATCTTTAGACGTATACAACCACCGAAACCATGAGATGATTAGAACCATAAGATAGAACCATAAGATTTCTCCATCTTTACTTCAAGAATGCATCTTCACTCTTTAGCGAGAAGAAAGGAAAGGAGAACGTAACGATCCTTCTCTGACCATTACAATTTCACTTTGTAACTCAAAAAAAGCAAAGAAAACAGCAACATGTGAGAGTTCTTTCAGAACACGGTGATTTCTATCACTCAACCCCTATGTAAAACTGACGAAAAAAACACGCCAACCAAGTACTACTTCATCGACCTGCTCTCATTTTATTGCGGGCACACTGTCCCCATTCTGAAATCTGGCCACACTACCCAATTTCAAAAACCTGGGACTCATAGACAGAGAAATTACGGTCGAAATTTCAAAGATACTAGAGATTTTGAGAGCTAAGATAACAAATGGGCGCAAATTAAAGTAAAACACACACCAGGAGAATAATAGATTTAGAGTTTTCCGTAGAGCCTCCCCCTGAGTCAGGAGGTGAGAATTGTTACAGTGTATGTTTATATATAGGCATGCCTTATAAATATAGTGACATCTTGCTAATGAAATGGCCCTTTGAATAAGAGAACATATTTGGGCTCCTGGCCCAAATGATCAAGTAAGAAAACAATGCAGCCCTCGTGAGCAGTGAGCCATGTTAGGCAGGAACGCTGTTAGAGTGTTAGTGTTAGGTTGGTAGCTAGCAAAGTCATTCGGATACCATGAAAGCCCTCTTTGATTTTTGACCATGGACCCAGGTTTCATACAAAGCGAATGTGGCAGATATTGGGCAAAGTTTCTTCCAATTGACACATTTATCTGCGAATTTAATTACGTGCCTCATTACACGTACAGGATCAATTGTGGATTTGTGGTAGTACACCTTCGGATTTCCACAATTTACTCTTACCAGCATAGTTACTGTGTGCAATAGAGAAGAAAAGAGGGTTGCTCAAAAGGTAGCGAGAGCATACCTTCAACCCTTAAGGTTGGGGTTCGATTCTTATCGGCCTCGGTGCCTCCCTATATACCAAAAAAAAAAGTGTGTGCAATAGAGCAATTCTACCTTCATAGTCGATAATTGTAGTGTACACAGTTACCTTTTGGACTTCAATTTAATTTTCCTTTCAAACTTGATTTTTAGACCATCAACTTGATATTCACACCCCCCTAACTTAATATGAATTTTAACATTCACCAAACTTGATATGTTGTTTGCTTTGACTTGATATGATCAACCCACACGACTTTATAGTTATATATTTCAACTTGATATGATAAAAAGCATGTAGTAAACTTGATACTCAAGTGGTGAGGGGTGATTTTCACAACTTCGACTTGATATTCACATTAATCGCATATATATGAACTTGATATTATCATATATATGTGGACTTAATATTCATCCGGTTGAACTTGATATTGTCAAAAAATAATGAAAAGCCAAATGCCTAATTGTGCAGAATTGCTCGATGCAATATTCATACAATGATAAAATGTTTTGTACAAGGGGACATAAAAGTTCTACGACACAAAAGAGCCGAGGAAATTCTTACAATAGTTGGAAAGACGAACCTAAATTTCGCCTTCCCATGAAAAAGAAATTTTCCTTCCCTTGGCAATAAATCAGTTATCCTTTCCCAGTTAATCTAAGCTTTTAGTAGCACTAGTACTACCAATAACCTTGTCAGCATGGCCTTCAAATTAAATTGTCAATATATTGGAATTTGGAACAATGAGCTGTCAGAAGTCAGAAGATCATTTGATACTCCTCTTTTGACAGGATAAAGTGCAGATAATTAATTAATTTAAAGAAGAGAGATTGCTAAACCTACAAAACTTTGAGTTTAGTTATCGCTCTCCATCTTTTTACAATTTTTTTCTTTCTTTCGGGAAAGGAATTCCAATGTCTATGATTAAAAGTCTCCTTGTGCAGGAACTGAAGGAGTTCTACATTCAGACATGTCTGGATAATTACTGATCCTATTATTTTTTCTTCTAAATGCCTTGGATGAAAATGGACACCTTGAAGAAGCTTTCTTTGATATGGTTCCCTTTGGGCTGTAACAATAGCTCCTACACAACTTTAATCTCTTGTTGTAAGGGTTCTCCCTCTTTGCTAGATCTTCTAAACTTTCCACTCTTGCTAGTGATGTAAAAGATTGTGACTTTCCTTGATAAAACATAGAAAGACCTCTCCTGCAAAAGAACAAGGTGGAAAAGAAACATTAGAACATGTACTCAAGAAGCTAATCCATACATAATACATTGCACTACATGTTACAAGTTTATAACATGTGCTATTGCATATTTGCATGCCATTTCACAATAACATTATACTTCTTGTAGCTTTTGCATTGTGGCAAAAAGATCACAAAGAATGGTTTATACACTTTATACCATCCAGCTAATAAGTAATTGTACAATAATAAGTAATTGTTTAGACTAATGGATTATGGGCTTGTGGGACAATTCATTCTATTGATTTCTAGCTATCATATTGAAAGGAAACATGGCCAAAAACATAGCCAGGAAGAGCACAGAAACATGAAAAAGTAAGTTTAGAACTGCTTACTTGATGGGAAGTTGAGCCATGAGATCAGACAACTCAAACAAGGGACCATTTGAAGAAGATGATGATGAGGTAGATGAAGGTGAAGAAGCATCTTCGGATAAATCTGATGACGAAGACATTGATGATAAAAAGCTGTTATTAGATGAATCTGAATCCTCCTTTGAAATATCTGTAGATGATAATTCACAGCTGACTTGGTTTCCTGTTATCTTCCAGGAACAACTTTGATGATGTTTATTACTAGTTGTTGCTTGATCAGTTAGTTCCTCAGGTACTGGAAATATTGGCTGAGAGCTTCTGTTTGCCTCTTGCTTCATGTGGGTTGGTTCTTTTGTAGTTATCCTCTTACTTATAGTATCAGCAGAAATATCCTTCTGAGACTTGCACAAACATGCTAAATGAGTTGCATGACATAAATAGTTTGCAGTGTATATATATGCCACCACCAATAAAGAAGGGTTTTTATTTATGGATAGGTATAAGGTTGTGGATTGGGTGAAGCATGTGACATTTCTGATAAGGTGTTTATACAGTGCTGATGTGGTGTTTCCTTTGTTCCCTTATTAAAATGTTATGTTTTTAATTTATTAAATTTTGCTTCTATTCCTTTGCTTTATCTAGGAGCTAGTCATTATCAACTTCATATGGCTTGAAATTCTCTGAGCGTTTCCCATTCCACAAGAAAAATGGATAAGGTCAAATTTTGAAACACTCAGTAGCTGACTCACCTACATCTTGGTATAACTTTTTTTTAATATTTATTTTTACGGGCTTTGAATTGAAGACGGGTTTTCAGTAATTATGGTCTTTTTGCCTCTTAAAGCAATAACACAATGTCACAATGTTGACATTCCTGTTTTTACTGAATAGTTCAAGACATCATTAACTAAACTTGTGCCCTTTTTGTTCACAAAATCTAGTTTAGACTTAAGAAGTAAACTGTTCCTATCAAACGAATCTTTGTTACTCTCTATATGACGTGCGTAGTACTTGCTTCGAAAATTCTTTGGATAGAAACAGATAACTCATCAAAATGATCCAATTCCAGACTTATCAAGATGTACGAGTAGAAGTTAAAGGTTGAGTGCTTCCAAATCCAACAATGAGCTAGATCTGCATCAATATGCCTAAGATGACATCTCAGAAATTTCTGTGAAATATTCCTGCCTATTATTAGACGCTTTAGCCAATCAATAGGATCCTATACTCCTAAGTCCTATCCATGGGTTTATGCTGCTTGAAATGGCGAAATGTTCTACGAGTTCGTTTGTAAATAAGTCATGTTGACCCTTTCAGAAAAAAAACTACTGAGTATAAGCTTTTCAACTCGAATCCGTCAATGCATCTCAAAAGAAAAAAGAAATTCTAATCCGTGAATTACGAGCTTATTGAATAACTGAAAAAAGTGAACTAAATCCAAAAAGAAATAAACCGAAAAGAAAACCAGTGTTTTAAAACCGGACTAGACCAACCAATTCGATTAGTAATCCTTTGTCTACACCAGGTTTTCAAATAACTGAAAACGCCGGTTTTGTAAGAATGGAAAAACGTCCAATTTTGACCGATTTTTGTATCGTTAAACTTAGCTAAATCCTTGAACAACTGAAGACACATTGGTTTGATATCTATATGGTTATTAAAATTTTCAAAAAAAAAAAAGGAAGCTAATAATACAACAATATTGAACATTTAAAAAAAAATGCCACCATTGATTATCACAAATACCCACTCTTATGTTTTTTCAAACATCCAACTGTTTTTTCTTAATTAGCAACTGTCCTAATTGGAGATAATGTATTATGGCAACGAAAATAACAATCCAATAGTCATTTCAGCCTTTTAGGCATCTCCCCCTGGTTGGGGGCCCCTATGTATCTGATGTACCTTTTCAAAAAAAATCAGCCTTTTAGGCATCGCTGAACCAAATCTCACGACGGGTGCTAGAATTAGATAGGGACATTATTGTCTTTAGTGGCCTACCTATTAGCACATTCAATTTTTAAGCAACATTGCAATTACTTAACGAATTAGTGATAATCGATCGCTAAGAAATGATAACCACACGTCCATACGAGTATCCGAGTCTTAGCATATGTGGCAATGGCAAAGTGATACCATTATCAAATAATTAGACAACAAAACGTGTACAAGGAGTGGGTAGCCGTAAAATCAGGAAGTTGGGGAGAGGGAAGATGATAAGGCGAATTCTTTTCTCACTTCGTGTAGGGGCAATCAGATCTTACGGAGAATGACAAGTTTTAATTCTTGTTTATGCAAGCAAATTAGGTGTTTCCACCTCGACGTTTTCAAAATACTTAAGGCCCATACATGATACACCGGTAGTGCTTATCCAAAATCCAAACCTTCCAGACCTTTTTTTTGTGTGGTGTATGTATGATCAAATGCACAAACAGAACTGTAGCTGTCCCCTACCAAACTACGCGATCGGTATTGACCTACATCTACATGATCATCATCCCTGTCACTCTCTAGCAATTCTTCCTTAAACCTAAAATTTTTGATTTTCCTATGCTTGTGGTCAGGGATCAAAGTGTGAGGTCTACGATGACGTGCTGAAGGATATACATTTTTTTTTTATAAAAAAACAGCATTCAAAGAATAACATGAAATCGTTGGTTAAAAAAAAGAGAACAAAAATGATGTATTCGATATTTCCTCGGTCCCATTTTTATCTTCTATCTTGCATTCGCATAAGATTAAGCGGTGATTAAAGTAGGAATATTGAAAGATAAAAGTTAAACATTTAATAATGAAGATAATTAGGAAGATAAAAGCAGAACGGAGGGAGTATAAATTAGGTCAAGGTTTTTTCTTATTGAGAACCAATTCAGGGCAAAGTTTTACGATGAGTATTAATATGAGTAATTGTTACCTAGTAGAGCTTCTATACAAGATCATACTCTTGTGAATAAGAAAACTGAAAAAGCAAGTCAGGTCCATCTGAAAATGAATTAGAGAGGAACACCAACACGTATGTCGTGCAGTAAGTTGAGCTAAATGCTTAGCCAAGCCAAGCTTACTTTTTTTTGATGGAAAAGCCAAGCTTACTTGAAAGAAGAATGCCGTTGCAAAATGGCCAGTGCACTCACTCTGGAGGTCAACTAATTGTACTCTTCAGTTCATTTTTAAGTTAGCTCTACGCTGAATTAAAGTAATTTCATTTGTCAAGTGCAGAGGATACATAACAATATGGTGCTTTCGGCTGCCCCAGTGCCCTATCCTGGCCATCCTAAGCTCTCTTAAAGAGTTCAAGTTTGAGTTGCCAAAAAACACAGGACTACATGAATGTAATTAACAAAATTTGGTACTCCCTCGGTATTAATTGCCAAGTTTACTCCTCCATCCTGGCCTCCTGGGGCTACAAGGTAGATCTCATATAGTACATGAACTTTAGATTCAGGGAAAGGCCTTGTGCTATACTGCTATGAGCACTCACGTTGACCCCTCAAACTATACTTGTAAAATTACAACACCAATAAATGCATAGAAACTCGCTAGGGAAATTTGCAAGTCTCAAACAGTTTACTTCTCCATAGTAGTCAATGCTGTTATATCCTGTATAATAACACAAGACTCGGAAGTAAAAAGCTATCTAAGAAAATTTACAGGGGATTCTAAGGTATCAAATAGCGTTGCAAGATCAAGATCTTTATCCTCGAATTTCTTGATGAATGGATGACTCTGCAAGCAACAGCAAAGAATACATAAGATTAATAAACACAAAACTCAGTTTCAGTATATTGGTTAGTTCGTCAAATACAAACCAGTAGATCAGAAGATGTTGATCTGTCTTTTGGGTCCTTCTGTATGCTGCAACAGAAAGCACAACATGTTACATTAACAAAGAAAGAAAATGAATGGCCATCACAGAGTCGATAACGTATAAATATGCCTAACTGACTATAGCATCCTGCACCTAAAAAAAGGGCTAGAGCACCCCCTTAACAGATTAGTTCTTACGCATTCTCTTGTTTTTACCTGCCTCTGATGCTGAAATTTTGAAACAAAACGGCAGGAGTATAGCAATTAAAATCTCAGTTCAGAGGAATACTGAGATCAAAATCATCCAGCAAAAGCTCAAATATGAGAAAGCGCTTTCTGAATCTAGTGTGAAAGACTTCTTTTCGTGTAGGATCAGGCGATTAGCAGGTGTAGACAGAAGTTAAATAATGACAAACGAGCAATATGCAGACTTGCTTATGAAGCTATTAAAGAGAGGTCATAAGGTAAAGGAGGTTCGAAGGAGACAAATATGTTCAAAAAGTCATTACCAGGAAGATATGAAGGAACAGAACTCTGGTGAGAACTGATCTGAAGGGGCAGTAGGTGGTGGGCTGCCTACAATTGCCTGCAAAAGCTCAAAATAGCTCGGCCCATTTTGCTGATCTTCAGATTGAATGTAAGGAAAGCGTCCTATGGCACATTCAAGCATCACCATACCCAGACTCCAAATGTCACAGCTGTAGTCATAAGAGCTTCCGCTGATTCTCTCTGGCTGGTAAAGACATTTTTCACAGTTAATTTTACATTTTCGACTAGAATCATGGTAATCTTCTTCCAACACTTTCAGACATCAAATCAACTACATCAATGCACATGCAGAGAAAAGAAGTCAAGAATTCACATACCGACATATAGTTATAGGTCCCAACAAATGTATCACGCTGACCCATAGAGCCAGCTAAAATAGCACTAACTCCAAAATCTGTAATCTTCACTTCTCCTTTGTGATTCACAAGCAGATTGGAGGGTTTTATGTCCCTGTGTATGACATGCCTCTCATTATGCAAATACACAAGACCTTGTAACACCTGCAGCAGTGAAAAGGAAAGAAAAACTGAGATATCTGACCCAAGAGAAAGGAAGAAATGTGTTTCAAACTTTCAATTGCTTATCGGTTTCGAAAGTTGATAGCCTGAGAAGGAAGTATAGAAACCTGTTTACAGACAACTGCCAGGTATGGCTCAAGGATTGTTTTCACTTGTCTTATAACATCAGCTAGAGATCCACGGTCCATGTACTCCAGAACAAGGGAGATGGCTCCATTGTGATAAAAAGAATGGTGGCAGACTACGATGTGAGGACATTGAGATGACTGATTTATTTTCAACTCTTGCACAATCTGCTTGCGTATCTCCTCTTGTATGTTCATTTGGATGACCTGTCACAGAAAATTCCTTTTTACATTTACGATGGGCTCTGTTCGTAACAATATGTTTGTGGTATGAGAATCACACCAAATGTATTGAAACACTCCCTGCAGGGCAGCAAAACAAAAAGAACACCTAGTTTTCATGCTTTTAGACTTGAATAGTTCACCACCTGGCTAAGTGGCTAGACATGGCTGTGAGTTTTCCCAGAAAAAAACTCCATATAGAGTAAATCAGAAGTAGTGTGGGGTGAGGGCAAAATCAGTTGGAGTGCAAGTTACACAAATAAGGCAAGGGAGATACAGTTAGGCGCCAAGTTTTAGGGAAGATGAATTCTTATCAGAAACTTGTGAAGGATATGTGAACCCAGTAATGATACATTGCTAACTGCTGATTGAGATGTGGGACAAGACAAATGAAGAGAATTCAAGAAGCAACGGAAATGACAAAGAGTTATTATTTACACTGAAAAGGGGGCAAATAGGATCCATTTCTTCAAAAACTCTGGACAGTATACATGTTAGGTTGGATCATGCATCTCCCCTCGCATTGCTTAATGGAAAATTTCTGATTTCTGATGACCCCCCCCCCCCCCCCCCCCCCCCCCCCCCCCCCCCC
>ONZK01003301.1:38789-54170 GCA_900322385.1 Pharnaceum exiguum
TATGGTACATGGTTCAGGCTTACAGCACAAATAGCATATGGATACAGAGATTCCATAAACTAGTTGAAACAGCAGTACTCAAGGCCTGGGTACTGAATTTGCATGTCACCAAGTCAACATAAAAAAGGTAAGGCCTCTTCTTCATAGACCATAACTTTTAAACTACATTAACCATGTTGTAAGAGATAACCTACTGATAAAGCTATTATCACATTATCTCTCAAACAACGCTAACCCAAAAGATCAATGTTGTTCCACCCACAGAAACTTTGACAAGCTGTGAAGGAATAAAAAGAAGAGGCTAAAGATTTTAAAAACCTTTTTTTAGACACAATTCCAGCAAACATATGTAACCAGAAAAGTCATTTACCTTCAAAGCAAACAACTTCCCCACCCATTTATGGCGAACAAGCTGAACAACACCACCACTTCCCTTGCCGATGACTTTAACAGTCTCAAGATCTTCCAATGTGACTTGAAAATCCAGATCCTTAGCATCTGAATACTGTCATCAAGCAGACAATTAAAATTTAACTTCAGTCAATACAGAGAACACGCGATTCAGATAGATTCTTCCGATTATCAAAGAAACTAATAAGCACAGACAGAATTCATAGTACCATGGTACTACCACCCTGATTGCCCATTGGCAGTTTGACCACCCAACTACAATGCCACTAAAACCCCATGAAGCAACTCAATATATCACCAAGTACATTATCTAATTCCGTAATCTCAAAGAATATCCGTCTCAAAGCCAAATCATCCTAAAAACTCGATTTCCCTACTCTTTGAATGTTTGATTTATATTTCATCATCATCAAAGGCTCACATTCCTTGAGTGATCTTTCATTATTCAAAACCCTAACTTTTACGAATTTAGTCCGTCCAGAATTAGTTGTCCACTTGATTGCTAAAATTACACTAGCAGTTGAACAATTAACTAACTCGAGGAGTAAGTCCCTATTCCTGGACTGAACTAATTGAAACTGAAATGAACTGAACTAAACCAAAACAATCGACAGTTATATACTTTCTTAAAAACAACTGTGAAACTGAACCAAAGAAAAGTCCGTGGGCCCTTATTTCATTTCCTAAGTTTTCATTCTAGTCTATTTCAGTTCAGTTCAGTTCAGTTCAATCGAGTCGTTTCCCTTTCAAAATGTTCACTATAAAATCCGATAGCTTATTTCAGCTAATTTAAATACTCAACAAACAATAGTAATAAAAGTAAAAATAAAAAGATTAATAGAGTAAGAAATTACACGAGGTTCCTTATCTTCGGAGATAAGCCGAAGTCCTTTTTGATTGAGCAGTAAATCGCCGTCCTGAAATGTCCCGCTCGCCGTCCTATTTAAATAAAAAAAAAAGGATCAATTAAATCAAAAATGACAAAGTAGAAAGGAGAGAGAGTGGAGTGGAGTAAAGAGGAAAGATAGGAAAAGTTATTACAGGAAGGTGGTGATGGGAGTTTCCTGAGCAGGTACTGATAGCTTCAGCTGCTTCTTCATCATCGGTGCTTTCATCTTCATCTTTCTTTATTGGTTGGTTGATGTTAGAGAGGGAGGGAGAAGAGGGGAAGGATTTGGGATATGGCCGTTTGGGGGTTTAGGACTTTAGGGGGAGGAGATAATTATATATGGAGATGATAACAAATGAAATGAAATGAATTCAAACGGCGATGACCGCGAAAAGGTGCACTTAATAAAATAAAATTGTGGGCGGCTGGAACGGTAACCAAATGGCATTCAACCTTTTTTTTTTTTACTTCCCTATGTCACCGACAATCGGACTACCGGACCCGGTGAGTAAACAAGTTTTGATCGATATTTTACTTAAAGGTAAAATTGTTGGGAATAGTCCCAAATTGAGACTATTATCCCAAAATAATCATAAGTTACCATATTTTTCATAAGAATTTCAAATTGTTCTACTTTTTACATGAGCAGATTAATGAGGGCCGAAAAGCTATTTTCAAGTGAAAGCTTGCTGATATGGCTAAAGAACACACACCTAATGCTGGAATGACAACGGATTAAGTTAAATGAGAGAAGGAAAAGAGTGAGGAATACGATGAGTTGGGACTCACGTGGGCTTTTTGTGCTCTCATTTAACTTAGTTAAGAGCCAAGTCAGCATTAGGTGCGTATTCTTTAGCTACATAAGTAATCTTTCACTTTAAAACAACTTTTTGCCAATCATTAATCTGCTCTGCTGAAGATCGGACAAGTTAGGATTATTCTGAGAAATATATTAACTTGTGATTATTTTGAGATAATGGCTCTAATTTGGAATTATTCCCAAAATTTTTGCCAATTGTGAATTGATCGACAATGGAACAACCGGCCCCAGGAGTATTTTGTGGGACTTAAATATTACAATTCACTAATTTATAGTTTTTTTCGAGTGTAATCTTTTCTCTATTTAAGTTTGATTTCGTAAGCTTTAGTCGTTCATTTAAGAAAAAAATGTATAGACCCGTTTCATTAAATGAGATTGAGTAAAATGGGTCATTTTTATTTTGTCGAGGACATTATTGAGTAGACGAAGGGTTATCATTGTGTAGCCAAGTTACGAACAAAACGGAGCATAAGTTATAAGGGATCATCTTAGCAATATTTGGGGTTAGGGTTGAATATTTCACTCAACGTATCCATACCTAGGTCTTTAGTTGATTAGTCTTTTACAATGTTTTTTAATTTTTTTTTGAAATAGTAGGGAATCCCACACATTGTGAGTGATGGGACTCGAACCCGGGTCTTACTGGAATTCGAGAGAGTACCTTGCCATCTTGAATATGTGCTTTTGGAAAGTACTATTACGGACTGCCCATAAAAGTGTGAAAATTCGAGTACTAATTTGGTTGCACCTAAATCATTAGAAGTTATTCTCTTGACGGTATAACTTACACCATTTTGTGAAAAAAGTGGTATAAATGACTAACTTAGAGGAACTTAGTTTAGCATATCAATCTATTCCAAATCTTTATCTTGAATTGGAAAACTTCTAAACTTAATTGAATCTAGATAAAATGTAAATATAATTCTCCAACAAAATACTTAAAACTAACTGATTTCAATTGTAATCGTTGAAATCATTAAACCATTATTTTATACTTTTACATCACCTCACATGCTACAATTTGCTGACTTCTTTACCGTTAAGATGGCCTATAGGCTGGTGGCATTACGACTTACGAGAGAGTAGAGACACACAGACAATGACAGAACGGCAATATACTGCCACCAAGCACGAGCAATGCTAGAGCCTAGAGAGCTACCTGATAGTTGCAACTATCAGGTAGGCCCCAAAGCCCACTTATAATTAAATATTGTGTTCCAAAAATTGATTAAATCAAACCTGTTATACAACCCTTACAACATGATAAACAACCCTCCCAACATGATAAGGAACCCTCCAAACGTGATAAAACTTTTGTAGAATTGACCAAACCAAACCTGTCATACAACCCTTACAACATGATAAACAACCCTCCCAACATGATAAGGAACCCTCCCAACGTGATAAAACTTTGTAGCTATGTTTTCCCGAAAAAAAAACTCTAAACATAATATAAATCCCTTAGAACGTGATACCAACCTATTTAAACGTGATAAAACTTTGGTACATTTTTTTTTAAATATTTAACATGTCAAACTACCACTAGAACATGATAAATAACCCTCCCAACATGATAAACACAAACCCCATATTTTCCATTTTTTTGACCTCAATACACCACCCACAATATTTTATTGTGAATGGGCATTGGGTCCTACCCGATAGTTGCAAATAGTGCAACTATCGAGTATTCATTTAGAATTCCTCCCCAAGCACTTATACTCTACAGTCTACATACTGCAACACTAGAATACTGTTCTCCGTATATAACAATATTGATATTCTACAATCTCTCTCGCTCACTTTACTGATGCAGTGATGCGTACACAAAAATACTGCATTAGACAACAAACATGCTGCTAAAATTCTCTCTCACACAAAAAATTTACAATACAATATTAGTATGCGAAAACCCCACACAGCACACTCAACTATCCCACTCTTTCTCCTGACAAGAACCCCACCCAGAATCAATCCTCCTCAGTCTCTCTTTCTTTCGAGCATTGGAAATCTCTAGACTTGAAAAGGGCAACTAAACAGTAAACACAGCCACATAAGTACATACAGCAACGTTACAAAATATGGGGAACCCAATACTTTCCTCCTTTCTATAAAGCTAAAAAATCATACACTAAACTGTACAGTCAAAGTATAGTGTAAGCTTGTGACTCATTTAGCCAGGAAAGAAAGAAAGAAGGGGTTGAGCTAGCTTTCTTCTGGGTTGCAATTATTATTATCATGGCTAGCTCATTTCAGCTCATTTTTGCTGCTTCTCTTCTCTTATCACTTCTTGGTATTGATTCTTTCCCTTTACATGCAGTTTATCAGCTTAACACATAGTTAATATTCTCTGTTTCCCCTTTGTTTACATGATCATACTACTTAGTTAGCTTATCTGGGTGTTGTTATCTCTTTTTTTTACTTTGCTAGAAGATGAGGGTATAAGTGCATTGACATTCATTGAACTTCAGAGTGTGGTTAGTGAGTATGTGTTTGTTTTCTATCTTTTTTTATCATTTTTGTGGGTTTTCCTTGGATGTTGTTTTGATTCTTGACTTCAGCAACATGGAAACTCAGAAACTTGGCAGGCATAGAATAACAAATTAAAATATTTATCCACAGCAGTAGTTTAATTCTAATTTTTAGCAGCTGGTGTGACATTTATTTAGGTAGGTGAATATTTAATGTGGTTTAACTTCTTGTGAAAGAATGTAGGTGCTAAACTTTTTCACTTTTTAAGGTACATCTGGTTTCTTGGATTTACTCAGACTGAAAGATAAGAGAGTACTAGAATGTGGCTAGCTAGTTAGATCTTCCATTAATTACTTTCCAAAGCTATATGCCTATCTGTCAAATTGGATTATTGGAGTATTTGGACCCTCATGCATTATACATGGTTGAGGCCTTGAGGGTCCTGGGGTTTATAATGCTGTTATACACAAGCATACAACTTGGCATGTTGTTTGGTTGTGAGATGCAGTTTTGTGTAGGCTTTAGGTTCTCATTTGGTTCTGTGTGGTACCAAATAGTCATTAGCTAGAGAATGACAAATATGGCACTAGTCCAGTTTAATTAACTCAGATGAAAACATGGGTTAGAGTATGAAATGTTCTATTTGGATTATATCTGGAAATTATATTGTAATGCATGCTGAAAGGAATTTCTGTTGCTGCTCTCTGTGGCATAATGCAGTACTACCTTTGATTGTTTTAGTACTGTTGTTCATCTTGCATTATTCTTTTAGCTCCTATGCGTGTTCGGTTTTCGGGTTACTAGTAGACCACTAAACGCTTCGAGGCTGTGTTTTGCCTTCATCCAATCTGAAGTTGCAAATTTTACTTAGCTTGTTGGTCTAACTATGTTCTCTTATAGTCTTCATTTGTACTTTGGCTGATAATGGTGGCTAGAGTAGTTGTATAAAGTTGTTCTGTTGTAAAAGTACTGACATTTTTTTTCTTTCAGAACTCTGTAGAGGGAGCACTATTGGAGTTTGTTATGGGCGTAATGCCGATGATCTCCCTACTCCTGATAAGGTCGCAGAGCTAGTGAAGCAGCAAAACATCAAATACTTGAGGGTTTATGACTCCAACATTCAGATTCTCAAGGCATTTTCCAACAGTGGCGTCGAACTTATGATTGGTGTTCCAAACTCTGATTTGCTTGCCTTCTCTCAATATCAATCTAATGTCGATCAATGGCTCAAGAGCAGTATTCTGCCATACTACCCAGCCACAAAGATTACATACATAACAGTAGGTGCCGAGGTTACAGAAGACCCCAATAATGCTTCTGCCCTTGTAGTCCCTGCCATGCAAAATGTCCTCACGGCCCTCAAGAAGGCAGGGCTTCACAAGAAAATCAAAGTTTCAAGCACCCATTCTCTTGGGATCTTGTCACGCTCATTCCCTCCATCTGCTGGGGCTTTTAGTAGCCATTATGCTTATTTTCTGAAACCCATGTTGGAGTTTCTTTCCGAGAACCAGTCACCTTTTATGGTTGACATATACCCTTACTATGCGTATAGAGACTCCCCCAGTAATGTGTCTTTAGATTATGCCTTGTTCCAATCAACTTCTGAGGTCATTGATCCTAATACTGGCCTGCTTTACACTAACATGTTTGACGCTCAGATTGATGCTCTATACTTTGCTTTGATGGCTTTGAATTTCAGAACTATCAAAGTTATGGTAACTGAAACGGGTTGGCCCTCCAAAGGGTCACCAAGGGAGACAGCTGCAACTCCTGACAATGCCCAAACCTATAACACCAATCTCATCCGTCACGTCATCAATAACACGGGAACGCCTGCAAAGCCAGGAGAGGAGCTCGACGTGTACATTTTCTCCCTCTTCAATGAGAATAGAAAGCCTGGAATGGAGTCCGAGAGGAACTGGGGATTGTATTACCCTGATGGGACGAGCGTGTATAATTTGGACTATTCAGGAAAAGGCGTCACAGAAATGGCTGGTGTAGGAAATGTGACAGTAAACGGTACAGGATTGAGTTGGTGTATAGCTTCTACGAATGCCTCTGAAGCAGATCTGCAGAATGCCGTCAATTGGGCTTGTGGACCAGGGAATGTTGACTGCACTGCAATACAACCTAGCCAGCCTTGTTATGAGCCTGATAATTTAGCATCGCATGCTTCCTATGCATTCAACAGTTATTACCAGCAAAATGGAGCTACTGTTGTTGCTTGTGACTTTGGAGGTACTGGTGTCAGAGTCACCAAAGATCCAAGTAAGTCACCATTTTTTTGGTATCTTGTTCGATGAATGATATTGATACCTCTGCCAATACTTCACTGCCTTTTTGAGTAATCACTTCTTATTGGAAATCAGGATTGTTAGGGTATCCAATTGACAATTTGACAAAACTCTTCTGTATAGGGATCATCCAGTTATCCTGTGCTAATTCATTACTTCTAAGTTTGCTAATTAGTGTATCATATTTATGAATGCAGGTTACGACAAGTGCTTATATATGACTGCTGGGTAAGTTCCAGCCACCAGTACTCTTGTTTTCTCTGTTTATCAATTCAAATAGCTTTGGTTGACTGCAATTATGTATCTGATTCTCAACTGTTCACTTATATACAGGAGCAAGAAATCCACTACTGCAAGCAATGACACTGCGTCAAACTCAATGGCCACCTCCTTCCAGAATCATGCTACATTACTGCCATGGATTTCTGCGTTTCTGTTTTCGATTCTTCTTCTACCGTATGCGTGACGGAACTCTGCTTCCGAATGGAAGTAAGTAATTGTGTCATTATGTGCTGGGAGTTTTGAGCTTTTCTAAAGAGGATCATGTATTGATGTGAATATGTGATTGTGATGAGAATCGGCCCTCCACAAGTTTTGTAGTACCAGTATAACCAATGTATATGGTGAATGACTAGAATGTAGAGCGGTGTCTCACTGCGGACAGGTTTATCCGTTTATGGCTGAAATTAACTGTTCATATTAGCATGTTGTAGATGGGACTTGAAACATTTATTGGAAGCCTGGTTGGGGAGAACTGAACTTCTGGTTTCTTGTTGTTTCTCAGCAACCTATCCTTCGTTTTAATGTCTCAATCACTAGCACGGTGATGTTTCAGGAGTTCAACAAGATTAAAAGATAATAGTACTATATATATGAAGATGTCATTTCTTCAAGCGATAATCAAAAGAAACGGCAGTTGCAATATAATCACCCTTCAACAATCCTCATTGCTAAATGCGAAAACGCTTGCAATTTACATTACGAGTTACAATGTCCAAAACTAGACATACAATACTTTCGCCCTGAAACATCAGTACAAGGATAACAGACCACAAAGCAAGCATCCATGTCCATTTATTAAATGTAGATACACGGAGAAGAATACCGATGAAGAAACTCAAGAATCAAATAAATTCAAACTAAGCAAATCACAAGTGCCTTTCCCTGCAATGTGAGCAATTCAATCAAAGTGTCAAGCATATGAAGAACGGTGTTGTCAATGAGAGACAATGTCATTGGCAAGTAGAACCATTTACCTTCATGTCTAAAAGCCTTGATCAATGAGATAATCCCCAAGCTTTTCTACGACCACACTGCATGTGCTAGGAGTCATGGGCTCTTCATAAACTCCGATGATCAATGCCAGATTGGTCTTCTTGATGATAGCACCACTCGTATGCTGCCATATTAGCACATCATCAAGACATAATGATCCCACTTAGCTTGAACACTATAGTTGAAAATTTTAGTGTTCTTAAGACATATCAGTGAGCTACAGCATAAGATTACAACAGTAAGGTTCGATGTGAACCGATTTTACCATTTTCCCTCTAATAACAGCACCAGGCTCGCCTTGAATCACCATATACTTAGTACCGCCTAGGAATAAGCCTGTTGGAGCAAGTGATCCTGGCTCCTCAAACTCCTTCATGATTCCAGCTACCTCTTCAGGTTTGAGCTACAACAAAATACCCACAAAGTATCACTTAATATATATAACCATCTTCAAAAGGAAGAGTAATGAATGGTAACCAGTAATATTGATTATGACCCAGCAAAGATTAGAAATTGCCACTCCATGGCAAAGACTTCGCTGATATGATATTCTTCATTCTTACTTAAATTAACCGTTTGACAGTACTACATTACACCAGATGTTCAACATTGTTTACATGAAAACTTTGTTGACAAAATGACAAGAAGTTAACTCGCAATCCATGAGAAACCAATAGATCATTACACACTTAAAAATCTTACTGATGACACAAAAACCACTGGAAAACAACCTACGCAAGAGACAATGGAAAGTTACTCCTAATCCAAACTATAAAATGCAACTTGCTGGCTAAGGAAGGGAACCTGTTTAGCTACATGCTTAGAACTATGCACATAATTTCTTCCAAGCATGCACCAGGCACACACTGATAATTGAGTAAAAGACGGTTATAGAGAACGAACCTGAGGGAAAGACGGGCTTTGAGCCCAAATGTCACCACCGTGATCAAGGATGGCAGCAGCAGTGAGATGGTTGCCGTCGATATCGCACATTAGATGATCATCGACGTACTCTTGCCAAGACATAGTTTCTCGCTTTTAGGTATGTTTCTCGATCTGTATATAAGAACCTTTAATTTCTCGGCTTAACAAAAGCTGGAGGAGATGATATAAGACAAAGTCGTGGTATAAAAGTTAAGTATAGAATGATTATAGGATTGTCGAACGTTACATATATATCGTCACTCGACAGTCGTCACAAGATTCACAGCCATTCTTTTTGTTGTTTTGGCTTTGAAAAGTGCTAGAACTGAATTATGCCACGTATGCCACCTACTAAACTTAATTAGTTTCCTTGGGTGGGACTATGAAATTAATCCATCAACAATCACAACAACTTTTTGTACCGGCCACACTCTAAATTGATTTGGAATGAATTTTTTTAATATATTTTTGAAGAACTGTTTTGTACTTTGTAATTTTTTGGGTTGGTCAATACTAAAAACTTCAATTTTGACAACATTAGAAAAAAGAGTCACTTTAAAAGATATCAAATGCATTGAAATGAAAGTTGCGATGACAGATCATAACAAGAAATTCAGACGAGCTCCAACTCGATCTCCAAGGCCTTCAACTAGACAAACTCACAGGCACATAGATGCTAAGAAATTGGAGCTTTTAAAAGAAGACAGTACCCTATCAAATGTTAAGCTTATTCTACTTGCAAGGAGGTAAAGGACGACCACATAAGCACTTGTTGTGAGAAAATGCAGCCGGACTCATTTCACTCAGAGCCTTGCCTTTAGGGATAGGTCCACAAAGGTGGTTATGACTTACATCAAGTGAACGAACTTTTGATTGCCCTAGCTGATTTGTTAAATATCCATACAACATATTGTGGCTTAAATTAAGTTCCGTCAAGTTTGTAGGAATTTCCACTTTTGAGAAGTCGAACTTCAATAAATTGTTGTTGAGCAAAATCCTATCGGCCACCGTATTATTTCCCCTCAACAAAAATGAGGCATCTCCTGTAAGTCGATTTTTTGACAAATCTAATGACTGCATATTGGGCCGAGCCAATGACATAGGAATAGGGCCGCTCAGTTTAGCTTCAGCAAGATACAGTTCATTCAACTTTGGTAGATGGCCCAATGAAGCTGGTATAGGGCCTGTAAGGTCATTACCTCCGAGATTAAGCGCCCTAAGAACTTTCATACGGGTAAAGATATCGTGTATAGGACCGGTCAATTTGTTGTAATTTAGGAAAAGGCTCTCAAGTTTTTCAAGTTGCGCTAGAGACTTAGGAATTTGTCCCGTGAAATTGTTATCAATGAGTGATAAATCAGTAAGGCTCTTAAATTGACCAAAGAAGTCAGGAATAGGACCGGTTAAGTTGGTGTGGTCAATTTCTACTGCCTTAAGGTTGGTAAGCTTGGCACAAGCTTGGGGTATAGGACCCTTAAGGTCGGGCATATGAGCAATGTAGAGGTTTTCTAGGTGTGTTAGCTCACAGATGGACATTGGAAACCCACCACCGCGGAGGTAATCAGTTTGAAGACCGAGCAAGCCAAGCAAGAGCGTTGTAACGTGACCTTGGCCATTGCACTCGATACTTGCACCTCCCCACTTCATGCAACAATCTGTCTTGGGGTTCCAATCGGAAAACAAAGACGGGTTGCCAAAGTGTTTCTTAAGTTCCAATAAGGCTTTCTTGTCATTTGGATGACACTTTTCTTTCGATAGGGTAAGGTTGAAGAGGGCAGTGAGGAGGACTAGGAGGAGTAATACTTGCTTTTGAGAAAATTTTGAAAGACTTTTATGAGCCATTGGTGATGGTGATTTATTTGCAAGAATTGCAAGGTACACACAAATGATTTTAGACTTATATAGAGGCTACAATGGGATTTGTTCTTCTAAATACTGGTTAAGATAAGAATTAAAATACTGATAAAAGCCAGCTAGGTCCCTCGTGTGAAATGCAGATTTGCAAAACTTTCCCACGCGGCTGCAATAGTTCATTGAAGTATGTGTAAACTGTAAACTACTGAATCATACACGCATGGGAACATGGACTTCCAAAAATCAATTGCTGTCTAGCCTAGTTGCCTCGTAACCTCGTTAATTGTTGGCATAAGTAATACTCTTACTGAATACTTCAACTTGCCAATAAATATTACCTCTACTGCAGGATGCACACTTTCATACTCGTGCTGTCGGGCAATTATTTGCACCCATACCCATAATCAGATGAGTTATCAGTAGTTCAGTAATCTCAATGGTTGAAATGATCGATCGTCTGATATTGTGTCAGTATCCGACTAATTAGTGACTTTGGTGCTCTCTTTTTTTCCAAAGTATTTGATAATTCCTCGAAGGGAACTCAATTCCTCTTTCATGTCCTTGGTTCGTTTAATCAACTAACGAACTTGGGCTGGTAACTTGGGTTGTTCACTTGTTCTACTGGATGGCTTATATCTCCTCATATTAATTTTTCTCGCTTTGGACATTGCACAATTCTTTGGATATTAATTGAGTCCCAATTGACAAAACTAATTATATAGATGAAAGGGTGGTGTTGTTTCAAAAAAGCATCGTATTCCAGAAGGAGTTCCTTTAAAGAGAAAGTAGTACATCATAGTAGAAGATTGTGCGAACTACTCAACTACACCACATTGTTGCTTAGCAGTTAGCACTGATAAACGAAGATAATACTAAAGCTACCAAATATCATTCTAATTCTACTTGCAAAGAGGTAAAGGGCGACCACACAAGCACTTGTTGTGAGAAAATACATCCGGGCTCCTCTCACTCAATGCCTTGCCTTTTGGTATAGGTCCACAAAGCTGGTTATGACTCAGATCAAGATAGTTCAAATGCAACAATTGCCCTAACTGAAGTGGTAAAGATCCGTATAACATGTTGTGGCTTAAATTAAGTTCAGTCAAGTTTCTAGGTACATCAACTTTTGAGAAGTCGAACTTTAATAAATTGTTATTGAGCAAAATCTCCTTTGCCACCGTATTATCCCCTCGAAACAAAAATGATGCATCTCCCGTAAGTCGATTTTTGGACAAATCTATTATCTTGAAATTGGGCCTAGCCAATGAAACAGGTATTGGGCCGCTCAAGCGATTTTCACGAAGATGAAGTTTCTCCAACTTTGGTAAATGGCCCAATGAAGCCGGTATTGAGCCTAAAAGATTGTTACCTTCAAGATTAACCACACGAAGAGCTTTCTTATGGGTAAATATATCAGGGATTGAACCGGACAATTTGTTGTAGGTTATTGAAAGGGTCTCAAGTTTATCAAGTTGTGCTAGAAATGTAGGAATTTGGCCCGTGAACTGGTTATCAATGAGTGCAAACTCAGTAAGGTTCTTAAATTGAGCAAAGAAACTAGGGATAGGACCAGTTAAGTTAGTGTGGTCAAGTTCTATTGACCTAAGATTGGTAAGCTTGGCTAATTCTTGGGGTATAGGACCCGTAAGATCGCGCATATGAGCAATGAAGAGGGTTTCTAGGTACCTTAGCTCAAAAATGGCCTTCGGAAACCCACCGCCGTGGCGGTACTCCTCCACAGCCCCGAGCACATCAAGCGCCAGCGACGTAATGTGGCCTTGGTCATTGCATTCGATTCCCGCACCTCCCCACTTCATGCAACAATCTGTTTTGGGGTCCCAATCGAAAAACAAGCTGGGGTTGCCAAAGTGTTCCTTCAGTTGCAATAAGGCCTTTTTGTCATTTGGATGGCATTTTTCTTGTGATAGGGTAAGATTGAAGAGGCAAGTAAGGAGGACTAGGAAGAAAATTAACACTTGACGTTGGGATAATTTTGGAAGGTTTCTATGAGCCATTGTTTATTTTCTGCGAGTAAACATACATGCATTGTCCAGACTTATATAGAGGCCATCCAAGACTAGCTTTAAAAATAGAGGTACTTGCATTGAGAAAGACCAAAATTACGTACTGAAATGCAAGCTCCCTCTGCAGATTGGCAAAACTCATCTACGTAGCTGCTGTGTATAGTTAATTCGTAAAATATGTACGTACACGGTACACTAGCTAGTAGCTACACATGGGAGCTTCGGCATGAATTAGCCTTGGCGGCTCCCTGCAGTCATTGTTTGTTGTAGTATGGAACAATGTTGCAATATCCTTATCTCTAATGGCAGTTTGCACTACTATACTTTCATTGATCACACAGAGTAGTCAGCAGTATACTCGGTGGTGCCATTATTAATTTATTATATGCGCCCATACCAGTGTGTTCGGTACAATCGAGCGATATGATTGTTTGATATATATATTATGTCCGTAATTTATCAACTTGAAAGTTTCTTCTTATCTTATCTTCTCTTTTTCCTCATCCCTCAACCCCAGTGTCTACTTATCTATTGTTTTTTTTTTTTTGAGAACATACTTATCTATTGATTTAAGTACTTAAGATATTGTTAGAAAAGAAATTACTGACGGACTGCCTATACTTGATTTCATGCATCCATGTCATTGTTCCTGATATATTCATCGTTCATCATACTTCATCGTTTCGGTCAATGGAGAGAGGAGACAATAACCACAGATGAGTAACCCTCTAGGCCTTTATACATATAAGACCTCTGCACTCTATTCAATGTGACATATATTCCCAATACTCCCCTACACTCGAATGCCATTATAGACCGACTCTCATCAGAAAGTGCAGAAAGTAACTTGAGATCGAGTTGATGATTATTATGAACGATGAAGTATTGAAGTAACATAATTGGAACTTGTCAACTACGGAGTAGAAGAGACAAGAGTGCATGGACTAGCTTGATCAGGGACGAGATAGCACTAGTGGAACAATATTCTGCTAGCTGTATACAGTTCGACTGTTGTGGGCTTCAAACGCTTGAGTTACTTGTCAGGGAAAAGAATAATGGTGGTTGGCAATCAAAAAGGAGTTGCGGGCTTCATATATTGGTTGGGCTTTCAAAGACTATTGTCTGCCAGATTTGGTCCAAACAAGGGCCTTTTTTTTGACAGGTTAGCAAGAGTAAAGTAGATATCAATCTCAATGTAGTCACTCCCTCACACTAGCTAGTTATATTGACACAAGATTTTTGCAATAAGAAGCTCTCAAGTCTAAACATCATGTTCCACACACTTGGCGTTTGGCAACCTTCAACCTCTTGGCAAGCACAACATATTTCATAATCCGTAATCGTGTATATTCTTCCAAGTATAATGAGTCTAGCCGAGCCCAAACTTAAGTCGTTTCAGCTCGGCTCATTATTATTTTTGGTGGGCTCGGTACGAGCTCAAAGCTCGTCGAGCGTTTAAATTCAAGCTTGGCTTGATTCATTTAGAGTAAGCTCGGCTCGAGCTCAAACTCATGAGCTTCGGAGCTCGAGTTTAAAAATTATATTCTTGGACCTTATAACAGGAATGTTAGAGCGATCGAATGGTTGTAATCACATATAAAAGTATAATTATATATCGTATGTCACAAATTTGAAAACCTCCCTTAACATAATTTCATATTTGTTTTAAGAGTTAATATTAATACATTCAATTTTATGCAAAAAAATATTCGAGCCAATGGAGCTTTTCCAGCCGAGCTTTGGTTGGCTTGGCTCGACTCAAGACAAACGTCGAGTTGAGCCCGAACTTGACTCGAGCTTATTTGAGCTGAGCTTTGGCCAAACCGTCCGGCTCATTATCGCCCCCACTCCTTAGACTCTTTCAGATTTTCACTAAGCGAGGAAAAAAAATTATAACTTTATTAATCCCGCAAGATATTCACATCCTCAACGGAAGATTCATGTTTATCCTACATCCTCAATCACATAGACATCCTATGGTGCATGTTGCAGAAGTAGTGCAAATCCATAACCCAATCTTCCACTATTTGTCCATTATCATCCCTACAAACGATAGTACGACACATCACTATCTATCTCCAATTCTACACCAAACAAAATGTTGGAATTGTGATACTTCCCCTAACCTTGTGTTATTCTGAATCACTGATTCACTGTGTCACTGATAATAATAGAGTTGGGAAGCCTTTTGCATGTGGTTTTAAAAAGTTTGTCTCCTCCCTAGTCGTTTACCCCTTCTAGCTTTTTTCCTCAAAAGGTATGATCACTTCTAAAAGTTAGGGCTCGTAGCATCCTACACCTCAAGGTTTGTGGGTTGTAGCAAGTTACACCCTCAAAGTTTATTTGTAACGATATGCACCCTAATTTTTGTATTTGTTGCAAACTATACCCTTTTGTTAAACTAACCCAAACGCATCT
>ONZK01003302.1:0-11215 GCA_900322385.1 Pharnaceum exiguum
AAACAGTAAAAAAATCATTTTATTTTTTAAATGCCGAATATCTATTATTTTTATAAGATGTGTTTGGGGTAGTTTAGCAAATAGGTGTAGTTTGCAACAAATACACAAATTAGGGTGTATATCGTTACAAATAAACTTTGAGGGTGTAATTTGCTACAAACCCTAAACCTTAGGGTGTAGGATGCTACGAGCCCAAAAGTTAGAGATATGTGAGAATGAGGGTACACTTCAGACTTTTTAACATAACAATATAACAACATCTTCTTATTGCCAATTTGCCACCCCATCCCTCTCTTATGACCAAATCAATCTCCTCTATTATTATATTAGATTTTATTAGCTCCTTCCTACTTATTCACCTAACTCATGATCTTACATGTTATAATAATGTTGTCTAAATAATCCAAACCTTATTATAACATTCCCTTAGACACCATTCTATTGTCTCTTTCTCCACTAAACAACCATACACACACATACGCGCATTTCTTTTGTCAAAATCATTTTTTCTTTATACCAATATTGAGTTGGTTGGAATTGCATGTAAGCAGCTATATATCGTTTAAATGAGCTCTCGAGTTCGAGCCTCAACATAACACTCATTGAGAGACTAGACTCATCCACCATACTCGTGTGTGCAACCGGGATCGGGTCCGGTCGAAAGTAGTCGGAGCGAAACTTCGATAAACGGGCGGCCAATCAAATAATAATATTTTTTTTTTATAAAAAAATTAATATTTTTTCTCTTCTGTTATATTCCTTTCTTGTCAAGCCTCTTCCACTCTCTCTCGTAAACACATCATCAAACACACAAAGTGTCTCAACTCTAAAAACTAAAAAGCAAAAAAAAAAAAAAAAAAATCATCTTTACACAAAATTTCCACATTTCCCATCTGGGTATTTGATTCCAGCCCAAAATACCATCTGGGTATCTCTCAAAATCGAATCTTTTTTGAAATAAAATGCCACCCAAAGATTTTACACTAAGGTGGGAAAGCACAGGGGACAAATGGTGGTATGTAGCTCCAATAGATTGGGCAGCAGCAAATGGCCATTATGACTTAGTTAGAGAGCTTCTACGTCTTGACGGCAACCACATGATCAAGCTAACATCTCTCCGCCGTGTGCGCCGCCTTGAGGCGGTGTGGGACGACGAGGAGAAGTTCCAGGACGTGGCAAAGTGCCGGTCTCAAGTTGCACACCAACTGTTTGACGAATGTTCTCAGAGAGAAACCAAAAAGAATGCCTTAATCGTTTCTGGGTATGGTGGATGGTTGTTATATACTGCTGCCTCTGCAGGGGATTTGGAATTTGTTGAGGAGATTTTGAGGAATTTTCCTTTTCTTGTTTTTGGTGAGGGTGAGTATGGTCTAACGGATATATTATATGCTGCTGCTAGGAGTAAGAGTGTTGAGGTTTTTAGACTTGTTTATGACTTTGCGGTTTCGCCGAGGTTTGGTGGTGAAAGTGGTAGAGGAGGGAGAGTGGAGTCGGTTGGTGGGGATGTGGATGTTCCTTTGGCATTTAAGTTGGAGGTGAAGAATAGAGCTGTTCATGCTGCTGCTAGAGGTGGTAATTTGGTTGGGTTGATGGAGCTTCTAGAGGATTGTGATGATGATCATGTTTTGGGGTTTAGAGATGTTCATGGTAATACTATTTTGCATGCTGCTGCTGGTAGAGGGCAAGTTGAGGTGAGGATGATTTCCTTTTTATTTTTCTTGCAAATGAAATGATATACTGTTTACTGTTAGAAAAGATTGATCCTTGATTTGTCTGTGGGTTTGTATTTGCTATTTTGCTGCATCCTAAATTTGGTTGTTAGGTTTGATTGTTCAAATAATAGTAGCCATGTGAGAACTAATCTATCATGAGGTCGTATGTCTAGAAATTTGATATTTAAAATTAGAGGAACCTGATTTTCAAGTACTGGACGGATGATAATGTCTTTGGTTTCTAGTTTTATCTCTTGATGTTTGTCCTAGTTGTTTACTGTGTACTATCCTAGGATACTACTATGCTGCTTGTTTACTGCTGATATTAAAAAAATGATTGCACTCTGGTAATTATGCTAGAGAGTGGAGTGTGTTTTTCACGTTGAGGAGTAAAAAGGAAAGAGATTTGTTTCTTGTAATGGCTTTGCTTCAGTTTGAAGTAGGAAGAAAAGGACATTGAATCATTGATGATAAGCAAGTAAGCAACAGTGGCTGTGAAGTTCTAGCTGATTTGTAATTACATTACTAACTAAATAAGCTATTATACTTGTATAATCAGTCATTGTCTTCTAGTAATATGAAACCGAGTATTTTTGAGACAAAGCTTAGCATTACTAGTCCACAGTGGTCCAATAGTGATTTTGTGTTGTAGGCTCTTAATTTCTGGTGGTCCTATACTCTCATCCTTCATAATCATGTTTGTATGTGTATTAAGTTATTTGTTTTACTCAGATGTCTTCTGTTGTGCATCCAAATAGGAGTAATTGTCGATGGTGATGCTATAAGCCTGTAAGGCTAACGGTTATCAATAGACAACAACCTTTCATTGGTTTTCATATTGATGGTGTGACATGGAGTTTAAATGGTTCAATTAATGTGAAAGGGTAGCCTTGGTGTGGATCAAAATGGTTTAAAGCTCCGCCCATCTTTTTCCTGTTCCACAAACGCAATAAGGGAGAACAGAAACAAATTAACTACTGTTGAAATGAAGCTTAATCTTGACATGAAAGTGAATTTTGCTTCTTTTTCTTAAAAAAAACGATCATGATCCAGCTGCAGAGGGTCAAACCTTGCATTCTCTAGTGCTCCTTCGTTTCATGCTTTGCGATTTTAACAGATGTTTACCCTACAGGTAGTTAAACACCTAGTGGCATCTTACGACATGATCTCGTCTGTCAATGATGAGGGCAACACTCCTTTGCATGTTGCTGCTTTCAAAGGCCAGTTATCAGTTCTCAAAACTTTAGTTCAATCGTCACCCTCATCTGTATCTGTGGTGAATAAAGCTGGTGATACATTCCTGCACATGGCTGTCACTGGATTCCAAACTCCTGGGTTTCGGAGATTGGACCGACAGATTGAACTGATGAAGCAGCTTGTAAGTTGCAAAGACTTCAACTTAGAAGACATTATCAATTTCCAAAATAAAGAAGGGAGAGCTGCACTTCATTTGGCCATCATCGGGAATGTGCATTCTAAGTTAGTGGAGCTTCTAATGACTACCCGATATATCCATGTAAATATCCGTGACAACCTTGGGATAACCCCTCTGGATTATCTTAAGAGACAACCACGTTCTGCATCATCAGATATACTTATCAGGCAGTTGATCTCAATTGGAGGGATATCAAGTTGCAAAGATAATGCCGTGAGAAAATCCTTTGCTTCACATGTGAAGATGGGAGGCATATGCAGCAGTCCTGGGACATCCTTCAGAGTGCCTGACAATGAAATATTTCTCTGCACTGGGATTGGTCATTTGTTGGAGTCCCGTCTGGAACGAGTCAGTATCGGTCATATTCGCAAGTCAAGTGAGGTGAGTCAATGTGATTCAACTAACGGTGACAATGGCTATCAAGACATTAAGAAACCGGGTGCTTTGCAAAATGCCGCAAAACGCTTGAGAACAATGTTTCACTGGCCGTCTCTGAAAAAGAAAGGAAGTTTCAAATCTAGGAAGATCGGAGAGGACAGCTTTTCAGACAAGCGATGGAGCACTTCAGAGGAGACACCCATCCCGTTAAGAGAAAGATACTCCCAGCCTACTTCTCTCCCAAACAACAAGAGGACACTTGCGGTGAGGAGTAACATTTCTAGTCCTACCAACCGAAAGAAATTCGCTTTAGGAGTTGCTCATGGTATTTTGCAAGATGAGCCGTTAGTAAACATAATCCCAGCCCATTCCCCCTTGAGTTCATGCTCTAAGTCATCACTTTCATCTCATAATTCTCTTGACAAGGGGAAAGGAATTTGCGTGGAAGATGAGACTGCGAGACCTTCTTGCTCAAAACAAATTAATGGACATGATGCCTCTAATGTGATCCCGAAGCAAGGATTAGACAGTAAGAAGTTTTTGAACCCGATTATGTGTTTCGGTGGACGCCACTTATCAGTGAAAAATCCTCTTGGTAGAAGTAGTTCCAAGCAGTCAGTACTGGCGGTGGCTTGAGTCCAATCTCTGAAGTTCTTTAGCTAGCTGTAAGATCAGTAATGTAACTTAACTAAGATCACTGCTTGTGATATGTAATGTGCCATCTTCATGTGTGTTTAGCACTAGCTTGTGTTTGTGTAGCTTTCAGTAACCGATGACTCCCATGACAAAAATGTACTGCTTACCAGCTGTTGCTACTGTTCAATAAAAATCGATCCTGTACAAGTTAGATGGAATGTCACTACAGTTCATCAGCAATTGTTGAGTCTGATTATTGTGCTTTCACCAAATTGTGCAGGTAAATCCATCAAAAAAAAAAATTGGTGCTGGTGAAAATGACCGTACTTTCACACTTTCCCAGTTGCATCATATGGGAAAATAAAATAAAAAAGACCAGATGTGCACCAGCCGGGAATCGAACCCGGGTCTGTACCGTGGCAGGGTACTATTCTACCACTAGACCACTGGTGCTATGTTGATTGATAATCCAACAAAGCTCTACCTTCATACGTTAAAGCTGCAGCGTTTATAACATAAGGCAACGAAAAGTAGTGAAAAGTTGAAAGCTCTTTTTACTGTCGAGTGTCGACCAATTGTTTGATGCATCTGAATATGTTTGACCGATTGGAAAGCGTAGCCTTACATGGGGTGCAGGAATTTGTAAACTATTTTTTATCTACTAAGACCACAATTGGTGTCTATGCTTTGACTTAGCACGAAATCATGAATGGCCGGCTAACGATGCTCCACAACATGCCGAACGAAAATGACATTGGATTCTAATGTGATTTGGGATATTCCTTGAATATTAAGCATAGGTGTAGTAGTTTCATAAAGTATGTTCAATTATCTAGTTATCGATCTACCCATAGGAATTGGGAATGTAGTTGGATGATCCAACTCATGTCCCGACCTTCTTCTAGGGACAAAACGCGCATTTTGTCTCGAACAACAAAGTGAAATGAGGCTGTTAAGTGGACCGGCCAACCAATATTGCTCATGTAACCAGCTCAAAAGGGAAGGTGGAGATATCTAGAGGCAGGGGAATCTTGACCAGCCCATACTTCACGTTGTTTATATATGATGGCTAACCGGCTAAGTGTGTTTTGCTGGTCAGTAACTCAGTATTGTTACAGTCCTATTTTTTTCCAGTTAAACTCAATTCAGTTAAGTTCATTTTTAATTATAATTTTAACTAACTTCAATAGATTACAGTTTATTTCTATTCAGATTCTTATAAACAAATAAGACACACCTAAGAAAGTATTGTTGTATTAACAGGATAACAACACATCTCTTCCTGCGTTTTTATCTGTTCTAGGAAAATTGGAAATGATTTCGGAGGTAAAAGCACTGAAAAGAGTTTTCGCGTCCACCGATCACATTCCTGTTTGACCCTGACTAATTTAGGCAGATTGATCAAGTAAATTTTCATTGTTAATGTACCAATACCACCATCAGACACAGTTGAGCAGTTGAATTGATCTTCCAAATTGACTTTTTCTCTATATTATTTATTAGGATTTCTCAATAATGGAGATTGATGAAAGATTATAAGTTACGAGTAATTAAATATTTTACATGTTCAACAGTAGATTGGTCATACATGTTGATTGCTTCACATTATATTTTTATGAGTCTGTTTGTTTGTATGTTTACTAGAAATTGCTTTTGGGTCTTTACTAGATGACCCAATCAATTTTGGAATGTACATGTTCAGTTTAACGGGGTTGACGACACATTCAAGTAGAAGAAAACGAATGTTAAATAGATGTTGCAAAAAGAACAGTAGAACAGGGTTTACACACAAATGTAATATTATGACATTCAAAACTAAGGCGTCAAAATGAAGAAACATTATAAATAGAAACCATGCTCACAGGCAATGGGATACACAATGGTCTGAGAGTATCAAAATGAATGATGAAGCAAATCCTAAAATGTCAAACACACTCTATATAAGTCCTCACACGGTTGTCAGTTGCATCAACAAGTCCTCACTTTAAGCTTTTTTAGGATCAAGGAAGGGATGCAAACTTGAAACCGTAACAGAAACAAAGGGAAAATGAAAATGAAAAATACTTATCCCAAAGAACAATACACAACATCATGTTCATATATATGCTATATGATATATGGTGCTCGGGCCTAGTACCCCTGCTCGACGAGGTAGTCACCCAACTTTTCGACAACCAGGTTGCACTGCCCTGGGGTAACTGGCTCATCATAGATACCAAAAATCACAGCTTGGGTAGTCTTCTTAATACAAATGCCACCAGCCCCCTGCGCACAATGTTTCAATTAGACATGCTGCACAATGATGAATATTACTATACCCAATGGTATAGCCGTATAGTGACGCTTAATTTTCTTCAGCAAGTCGTACGCCGGCTGGATTTATGACTAATAATAAAATGATTGACTAATGACCTTAAAAATGTGACTAGTGATATATGTGATTTTGCTTTGAAAAAAACACCCGGTATACCTAAGAATTGGAGAATTTTCTAGTTTATTTTATTATGTCTCAAGAAATCATACAGCTTGTGCATCAGACAGCTATGAATCCAGAGACTTGCTGGTGAATAACTAGCCATCTGAATCTGAAAATTCCCTTCGTTGCTTTAGGGCTTACAAGACGACATCCTAGTTAATGTTTTCTATATTAATGCTTTCTGTAGATCATGGCTCTCTTAAATCTAGTAACCTACTGTTGTTAATATTAAGTTGCAATGATTTTCATTTCATCAATGTAAGAAAAACACCAAACATCAAGCAAGATGTCTCATACCTTCTTTCCACGAATAACAGCTCCAGGTTCACCCTGGATGACCATGTACTTAGCATCTGCGAGGTGCATACCGGTGGGTGCCAAGCTTCCTGGTTCATCGAAGTCCAGCATTATAGCCTTGATCTGATCTGGTGTGATCTGCAGAATTTTATTATCTAATCAGATGACTTTTCACTGACAGAACCCACGCATAACGTACAAAAACTGGTGACCAATATTTGAGTATTGGTAGCAATTAGTTGCGTAGAGTGCAAAGTCATCATAGGACATCGAACTTGGGATTAGTATGAGGGGTCTTAATATTTTGAGGAATGAGGCCAGAGTATAACATTGTGACAACCTGTTCATACTTCATAGATACAATTTCACCTTGGCACAAATACATTTTCACAAGCATAAAGGAAGAACCTCTATGTTTTCTTAAATAAGGGTAAGGTTGCGTACATCTAGACCCCCGAACACCCCCATTAAATGGAGATTTACACTTGGTTATTGTTGTTGTTGTATAAAGGAACCTATACATACTCGCAAGGTTGATGTTGGTTAATTACTTAATTCATACAGCATCTACGTAGCACGATTTAGCTATCTGGAAAAGCCGAAAGCTCCAGGAATCCTTGTTTAAGTTTGATCATAATCGTATATACTTGACGAGATCATGCCATCTATAATCTTATGCAGACTCGAGCTGAGACTTGACCATTGATACTTAATAATTCTAGTAAAGTTTAAATTGGCATCATCTTTTTAACCGAATAACAAGAATGAACTGCAAGATAGGAGGTAAATAAATTAACAACAATGTTTTGCCAAAATGGAGATCGATATGCTTGTCACGTTGATCTCACATTTCGTTATTATCCTACATTAATCTCGGAAACAACCTCCTTGTTTTTTAAACAGGGGTAAGTTTGCATACATCCTGACCCCCCGCGCTCCCCATTAAATGGGATTACACTCGGTTGTTGTTGTTGTTGTTGTTGTTGTTAGACGTCAGATACACATTGAATTCAGAATATCGCAACATATAACGTCTATGACAGGAGTAATGCATGAAAATACAATGAATGCAATATAGACAAAAAGTAAGAAGAGCATGCATGATGATGGATTAAGACAGACCGCAGGGAAGTTGGCACTCTGAGCCCAAATGCTACCGTCATGACCGAGAATTGCAGAGGATGTGAGCTTGTGGTTTTCAGTGTTCTCAATGACGCACATCAATTGATCATCAATGTATGTTTGCCACGACATAGTTGTTCCCTTTTGTGTTTAGGATTGATAATATGTTGATCTCTAAGAGAAGCCTTGGAATTGAATGATAAGAGCTTAAGGAGCCAGGTAAAGAGAAAGATAGATAGATAAGTTAGGAATGTGGGTTGATTTGTTCCACGGGAGGGAGAGGGAGAAGCTAAAGGGGTGCTCACAGCTCATAAATAGGAAATGTCATTCCTCTCATTGAATTAGTGCCATTCACGTCCTCTTTTTTAGGTGCTCCTCTTCTCTTCCACTTCCCTTTTTCTTCCCTCTTTTTTTTAACTCCTCATTGTATGCCCCATCAGATATTCCACATATTACGTTCTATTTGGCCAATCATACTGTATTATTGCACAATTTTATCCAAGTTACAATTGCATTAATACCATTGCATAATTTCATGACATTGAAATAAGCTACTATAAGCACATTGAACAGGCACTTGTCGTGTGTCAAGATCGACTAGGTCATTGTTAGTAATTTGGTAGAATGACAATAATTGGGTTTCGCATTTGCACCATCATATTGCTTCGGTCTTCTTCTTTTCTTTTCTTTTATTTTTTGAGGAGCCATATTATAATGCTTCGGTCTTAAATTAACCTCACTCTTGATCCTATTTAACCTCACTTCAATACAAAATGAAAAGACAAAGAGACAATGTGAAAATAGCTCGCCATGGATTTGAACAATGCTGAAGTTTGGTTACGTTATGTAACACCAGAACGTGCCAGCAGCTTCTTATTAACAGGTCATCTTATGTACTATGATACGGTTGTTGAATTTGTATTTGTTGCCCTCTCTACTCACCAGCACTGCATCCGTAAAGCAGGCTCATAACTAAATTAATTTAAAAGATTTGCGATCATTGTTATACGTACCTCCAATCTTTTATCACTGTAATATATATCACTAACCCAATCCACTGATGTTTAATATCTAATCCCTGTTATCCCTCATAGCACTAGTGAGACTTTTATTCGGTGTTTCTGATTAGATTTTTTACCTAAATCCTTTATCGAGCTCATTAGATTCAAAGTAATTAAGTTTAGCTTTAAAAGGAAGAAAAGGAAACAAGAAGGCAAGATGACATCCGAAACGCACGATAAGTAATTGGATACTCTGCCATTAAGGGAACATAATTAGACAAATCAACGTCAAATTTCCCTAAAGATCAGAACAATTCAATTGCAGATGGCTAGTCATTACTTAACTCATACAAGTAAAAAAAAAGAATTAAAATTTGGCAGATGTGGAAATTGACTGGCTTATCATCATTATTAGTTTGCAAAGCTACATTTTGCTGGCAATAATCATATGCAATCGTTAAATGGACCACCGAGATGACAAGATCCAATTTACACCACATCACAACTCTATGCTTTCTTCTTTTCTTCTTTTTCGTGCCAACTCTCTATGGCTATTGTCTACGCTAGCAACCTAGCATTCCGAACACATTCAAGAAAACTAACGTTAGTTGATATTGTCCAATATTTTCCTACACCAGTTGAAATTTGTGGTAAGCCTTGTAGAGTTGTAGTTGTAGGTGGATAAAATAAGACCCAAGTCTTGTAAGCTCATGAAAATGAGACAGTGCTCACACTCGTCGAGAAACCAAATCTTACGAAAAGAATACTGCAAATCAAAGCTTTCAACAGAAGAACTGAAACAGTAGTTGATCGACATTAATTTCAGACTTTCGGAAATCTTTATGTATAAAAGATAACAAAGGAGAAGAAAACATAATCTCATAAGCTATTATCCACTGTACGTCTGTACCGTATGTCCATATCATCATGCTGATTTTGAAGCCTATATCTCATGCATTGGACTTTTAAAACTTGGCTGGCATGTATTACCTATCTGCCTACCATAAGTGATCTACATCAATGTTTAGTGTCAAGGTAACATTATGAGTTATGAGTTATCGCCAGATGTGAAATCCCATTTCTATCCAGTGTCAGGAAAAACTTTGTACTTATCAGTTCAGAGTTGTTCAATTCGCTACCTTTCAGTCACTCAACCGGTGAGCTCTGCCTCGGAAGACGCCTGCTGCTCTGTCTGGCTGTTGCTGGGCAGGGGCAGCAGCTGAAGTGGTGAAAGTGCGGGAGGCTGAAGGTGCAGCTGGATATCCAATTCTCCATCTTGCTACTATCTTATGTCTGTATCACATCAGTTAAGGACTTTTCTCATCTTAAAGCGGGAAAAAAATGCAACAGGAACAGTTTAATGAAAGAGTGAAAAATATTCTTTCAAAACAATGAAAGGATACACCCAAGCAGGAGTCTTCAAAATGTTCTTTCCGCCAGCAAGGGGATGCAACACAGTCAAGAAGTAAAAAAGATGGCCAGCAACGATTCCCAGAAGATCTGGAATTAGTGGTGAACCAAAAATGACATCCAATGCAAGCATCGCCCAAGGCAAGTAAAATGCCTGCAAGTGCAGAAAGGGACAACAGAACATTAAATTTCACAAGCACTGACCAGGAGTAGGAGAGAGGTTGGCTGGTGCTTACCTTCAAACTGACAAGTCCATAGAGGTTGATATTGGCAGTTGGAAATTCTCTACTCCATACATAAAGGAGCATGAAAACAAGTGATACTCCAAGGAACGGAGAAAACAAGAAGGGGATCACTGATAATACCTACATATATCAGAAATGAAAATTAGGAATATCAGCTGCAAAAAATCCAACACTTCACAACTTCGCAAGAATTTGTGATACCAAGGAGGTAGACAGTAAGCAAGAAGTTGGCAGATGATTGTCAAGAGTCTAGAAAACCAAGATTAAACCATTGATGTATTAAGCCAGCCATGGCAATGGCTAGTACGGCTACATAATGCGTTATAGACGGGAATCAACGGAATACCCTCAGCACAGAAATATCACAGAATAAGTATAATAAACATCCTCATTCAATCCCATAAAAGGAGTGCAGAGTGCTAGGTCATTTTCTGAAATAACCTCTGAGAAATTTCACACTGGCATAGACATGGAAAGTCAAGTATACATAAAAGAATCTTGAA